>APFE030242089.1:23508-82530 GCA_000404065.3 Pinus taeda
TATTAATAATTAGTTTAATTTATAAATTAACAATTAATTTAGAATTAATTAGAATTCTAATTTAGGATTTAATTTGAGAATTTTGATTTTTTTAGCCGAGCAACAGAATTTCCAGATTCATGCCAGATTTGATCCATTAACTTTGGAAGCCCATAAATTGAGTTATACTTGGCCAAATGAGGCCTAGGATGGCTCATTGGAAAGAGAAAATCAAGGAGAACATTTTGGAGGAGGTTTCACCAACAGATTTAATCATTTATTGGGTCAAAAATCAGGCAGAAGATCAGGTTCCGAATTTTGAAAACAAAATCAATTTTCTGAGTTATTTTCTTCAATTTCATTTGTCCAAAGCCTCTTCTAATTGCAGATCCATTGGTCAATGATATCATTTGCCAATCAAACCATACCAAGAATCAATACAGAGCTTATATTTTATTTTCAATTATTTATTTAAATACAATTTGATTGAATTTGATTTAAATGCCAACAATGCTATTTTGATTTTATTGTTGCATTTTAATTTATTTTGATTTCTTCTTGCAGGAAAACAGTGGAATAGATATGGAGAAAAGGATTTCAAGCAATGAAAATGCTACAACAATTAAAGATTGGAATTATGAACAAATAAAATTGTATTTGGCAGATTTCTCTTCAACAAACTCTCCTCTCCAAAATTCCTTTGCAAATAGTATAAATAATAGATTGCAGAATGTAATAAGGGGCTACTCTCCTTTGCAATTCTAGACTTCTAAAAGCACCACTGTAATAGGAATTTAGAGTTGTAGGAGGGAGGAGAGGAAATCTCAGATCTGGGGATTATTGAAGATTTTTCCTTTGTATTTTGAATTATGTATGAGGGACAGAGTTTGCATTATTGTGGCTCTAGTTTTGAAGGCAGAAGTTCAAGCAATGTAAAGGACTGTTGGAGACCAAGGTCAGAGAAATGGAGGCAATAAATTGATATTTTTCATACTATTATTTCAAATATCAGTTTCATTTTTATGATAACAAGAATGTGTCATTTTATTCATGTTTTGTGCACTATTGTCAATATGGGTAATTTGTCTCAATGTTGTTATTATGTATCTTTGCTCTTATGATTTACAATCTGATTTCTTGGTAACTATTTACTCAGAAATCTGTCTTATAAAATTGATTTATTGAATGGTAACGTGTTGTGAACTATTTCCACATATTATTGTTTAATTATTGGATTTATTGATTTGATAATCAATATCATTTATGTGAACTATTTCCTAAGTGTTGTTGGTTTATTATTTCAGTTAAAAGGTCTCAATAGGATGTGTTTTGGTAACCATAATATTAGTTAACTAAACTACTTCATTAACTTGATATTCATTATAAACAAGACATATTTAAATCCCAATACTTTAATTATCTTGCTCTTAGTTGGGTTAGATCTATATCTGCCTAATTAAGATAGGATTTAGATTAGTTCTTTTGCTTGCATTATAGAATAAGCTTGCATTTAGAGTAAATTCTACCTTCTTTTAAGTCATTTTCTCAAAGAGGCAAAATTTTAGTCGTGGCTTGGCTGAACCCAAATCGGCTTAAGGGTCATTCTCTTGCCTAATTAGCAAGGAGAAGTGATCTGATATCCCTGTCTATTGGTAGGTAAAGATACATCATAAACCAATAGCAATAGGGAGAAGGTAACTGGAGCTAGTTAAACCAGTCAGAGTCACCACACCAAACGGAAAAGGAGCTGCTTTAAGGTCCGGACAGGGTGGTTATCCCCCATTGTTGTTGCAGCGATTTTCAAGGCATCAACATTTTTGGCGCTAGAAGGAGGGCCTGAGATTTTTGTCTATTGGAGTCTTTTCAATTTTAATATTTTAGTTATTGCGATGGCTCCTCTCAAACTTCCAATTTGGAGTTGTATCTATGGACGTGCATCCTCCAATGCTCCACCCGAAGTGGTAAGACTCTTGTCTCAGGTAAAATTCAATGGTAAGAGAAATTCTTCTGCTTTTAATCATGTCTTTCAATTTATTCAAAATGTTTCAAATTGTGATTTTCAAGGAATTGATGAAGGCATCTTATGCAGAATTTTTACTCTCACATTTGCGGCAAAAGCCAGAAGCTGGTGTTAAACTCTTCCAGTTGCTTCAATCCACAGCTGGGATCAATTTGTTACAATTTTTATATGTAAATTTGACAACTATGATTATGAACAGGTATGTGAGGAAATTGAATATCTACGAAGGTTTGAAAATAAGTATGTTAATAATTTTAATATTCGATTTCATTTGAATTGCTTAAGATTTAAAGACGAAGATAAACCTACGGAAGAAGAATCATTAGATTGGTTTGAATATATTTGTTCTCTTCCAACCATTCCCAATCCATGTTAAATTAATTTAAGCTTTGTTCCATCCCCTTCCAATATAAATGAGAATCCCAATTTGGATGTGCAAATAAATTGTGATGAAGTGGTTTCACAAAGCTTGAAAAATATCTCTATTCAAATGCAAGAAGACAACAACAGCAATTTTGAAGAAAAAGCCGCCTTGAAATCTGAAAGCTACTTTGAAGTAAATTCAGAAAATCAGATCGCAAATCAGAAAGTACAAACAACAATCAAAGTAAATAAAATGCAAACTGCTGTACAAATTTCTGAATTTCTCCATGATGAGCAAATGCTGAATTCACAACAGCAGAGTAGCCTTCTTCAAGAAAGCATGATCATCCAAAAGAATGATTTAGAATCTGAAATTTACAATGAGCATAATGCACAAGAGTTCTCAAACAGAGACAATTTTAAATGCATTGTTTGAGGTTCACATTTTTCCCTTTATCCTGATATGTTTAATGATGGTAATTTTTCCCCTCTTGGTATTAATGATATTTCAGAAATTAAAGAGGATGATTTAAATGAATTACCAATAAATTTTTATCAATATAAAGAAACAATTGTTGATCATTCTTTTACCATTAATGAGGATAAAAATTTTATTCCTCCCTGTTTTGATATATTGGATAAGATCGAAGGGAATTCTAGAAAATATTGTGAGGTCATTTATGATAATTACTCTGATATTGAGGATGTTGATTTCAATTTTTCTGAAGAAAATCCTCATGATAAAATTCAAATCACATCTGAGGATGAGGAACATTTCAATTTAAAAATTATTCCAACCTATCCTCATTTTAGAGTAACAAATTATCTTCATGATTTCACCATTCAAGAAAACATTCCAATCTATGATTCATATCATAATCAAGCTCTCATTCCTACTCATAATCATAATTTGTTTTCTAGTTCACAAGTTAGAATTCAAAATTACTCAAATTCCATAATTCTGGCCAATCCTTGTGAAAATGAAATTATTTCAAAACGATCACAATTGTGCTGTAACATTAGTTGTACAAATAATGATTTCATTTTAGTTTTTATTTCACACTTATTTTGTTTAAATTTAGATTTATTTTTTTATTTTATTTTTCAGAATTTTAACACTTTATGCTGTCATATTGAGCACTTCACTGTCAAACACTCAATTGATGAATTGCTTTATTGGGAAATTGAGGTTTCATATTATAATCATGAGCATCAAAATATATTAATATTTCAATTTCAATTAATTCTAATGCTTCATCAAAAGCTTCTATTTTTTCAAAGGCAATGTCAACAAGAGAATGTATTTTTGCAATCTGACCAGCAATTCAATTCAATTAATAATTTTCCATTTCATTTGAAAGATTTCCATCTATTTTTCATTAATTCATTTAAAAAATATTTGGAAATTTTTCTCTCAAAAGAAATTGTTAATAGCTTAACATTTGTACATAACACTAACAATTTTTTCCAGGCCTTTGAATTTGAAAACTCATATCCACAATTCGGCCTATCATCTACTCTTTTCAACATTTCCCAATCATTAATGGAAATCCATCGAGATTTCTATGATCCAATTGGTATTCAATTGGAAAGAAAAATTCAAGAGAAAGAGATTTTAATTAAGATGCTAACAATAACTGTACATTATGATTTCATATTTATTTTCTTTAGTTTAGTTAGATTTGTATTTTTATTACTAACATTTGAACTATACATATATGCGGGAATAAAAATGAGAGAATGGTTACACTGGAAATATGACTATACCTAGTCATTTTCATGTATATGGTTAGAATAGGAGTAGAATTAGTTTAGTTTGTTTTTTTTATGTAGTTAATTTTATTTTAATAGTTTTGTAGATTAAAAAAACAAAAAAAAAAGCAATCAGCCTTCTCATGCATGTCCACTGAAACATTTTCTCCTTATCAAAAAGTTTTAATTCTTGCTTTCCTTTTTAAATTTCTTGCAGCAATACCTCTACTCTGCCTATTTTGAATAATGTCTTGATTAAATTTAATTGAAGTTGCACTTGGCATCAATCACCTCAAAGTCACTTTTCTTCATTTTGGGATTTCCTTCTAGGATTTTCTTTTAAAATTTATATGGTAAGGATTTGAGGATATAAAAGATTCATGATCCCATTATCCCATGCAATGTATGACTGTCTATAATAAACTTAATTCTAATTCAATCATTATTAGTCAGTCTAACCTTTCACGATAATCATATGAAGTTCATATTATCTTCCTTGGAATTTTCTAACGCTGAACTTAAGGATGCCAATTTTTCTGAGTGCACACATTCAAATCTGTTTTGATATTTTTCTACAATTAGTGGCTTTATCCCATTCTAATCTTTAGTTTATTATTTGATGCTGAAATACGCATCATATTCATTCATTAAAGACATTATTGAACAAGTCACCATAACAATACAAATTCTTCTCAATTTATTCAGAATAAGCAGAGATAAAAAATTGTTGTTTCAATTCAAAAAGAGAGTCTATTTTTATATTTATTTCTGGTAAATTTTATGTTTTATGAACATGAATGATTAATTTCATTTAGGTTGATTGCACACTTAGATTTAGAATAAATAATGAGATGATTTTAAACGAAGGAAAAATTTTTGATAAATCAAAGGAAGGATTTGAAGATTTATGAGGTAAAATCTACAGACAATTTCCTTTCAGGTACGCATTTACAAGTTCGTTCTCATCTCTTATTAGTTTCTATTTTTCTTAGTTTATTTTTTATTTGTGTTCTGTTTTATTTGCAGGTTTTTTTTCTCAAAACATAAAGAAAGCAGTAAACCCATTTCAAATTTGCAACAGGTTCAGAGAAATTTTATTTGTTATTCATTAGAATTTAAGCATAGTCTTTAACTTTGCTTTTATTCACTTAGAAAACCCAATTGAAATTTAAAAGAATATCATAAGACCATTCACGTCATAAGATTTCATCGGAAGTAGTTCTTATCATTTCTTTTGATAACAAATTATTCATAAAAATACCTCCGATGTATTATCTTACTCATATGCCATATTGCATTTCGCATATCGGAGCTTTGTAGTTGAAGTATATTTCCATTATCGTGAATCGCCGATCTCTCATAATCGACTTTACCGATATTGCGATGACCACATAATTTCGGACCCGACATGGAATTCAAATCAAGTCATAAAAAAAATATCGCGTTCGTTTGATCGCAATAATGGTAGGAGCGCAACTTTAAAAGGGTCGATGTCTCGAATCCGATATGTTATTAAAATCCCATTGTAAAAGTTATCGGGTCTGTCCTTCATCGCATATCGACATCACAAGAAATATATTGTGTTACATCGGGTGCTTAAGATTGTCGATCGCTGATTAGTTATGTCATTCATCGCATTGCCACTATCGCAATCGCTTCCTTGCAGTTTTATTTATGGTCGATGTTTCGGATCCGATATGTTATTGAAATCCCATCATAAAAAGTTATCGGGTCCGCTCTTCATCGCATATCGGCATCGCAAAAAAATATATTGTGTTACATCGGGTACCCAAAGTTTGTCGATTGCCGATTAGCGACGTCATCCATCGCATCGCCGATAGTGCAATCATTTCATCACATTTTTTATGCTCACGTCACTTCTCTGAATCTACGATATGCGTTTTGCGATACGGGAAGCACAATATAAATATTTTCCAATCCCCGATATAATATTTCTTTAATGATGCGATCACTTCATTTCATTGCACATGTTCTTATCAACAATTTTCCATTGCAATCTCCGATGTGATAGCTTCCAATGCATACCTTTGAGCCATTAACATTTAATCGATATATGGCATAACAACAAAAATGAAGTCTTGCAAATTAAAATTCAAGTATGGTGAAGAGACATTTGATGTGAATCATCCGATACAACGATGTGTTATTTTAAAAGCTAGCCTGGGTAATAATTATGGTAAGAAAGCAGTTAATGATGAATTTGCAGTACATTTAAATCATTTTGATATATTTCAGTTTCAAATATATAAGTCCATAATTTAAAATGGAATTCAAGACCTCTCTATTTTCATATTTAAATTTTATCATCTTGGATTTGGTCTTGATTTTGTATATGAAACTGATAATATTTTGAGAAACAGTCATTACTGCAAATTCTCATTCTCATTTTTTATGCATTTGTTTTAATTTCAACTACCTTGAGCATTAAGCATTCCATTTTTACATTTTACTGCTTGCTTTAGTGTAAGTAAAATAAATAATGATCTTGGGTTATAGGATTTTGGTTAGTTTGACTTCTTCATTATTTTAATGTTAATTAAAATAAGAAGTCAGCTAGTTTGGAGAAACTGATACCTTTCAAGTAATATCAAAAGAAATTATCCAATGGTAAGATTCATGTACCCACTTTCATTAATTTCCATTTCATCACTCTAGTTTCATTTTTGTTTTTAAATTATGTTGATATAAAACTCTGTTTTGCAGCTCTTCATAAAATCTTTCAATCTTCTGCCAAATCAGATTTTCAAGGTCCATACTCTTCTCCTGGATTAATTTCAAGAAGCAGCGATGGTCTTCATCGAAATAGCTACACCAGGGAATTTCTGAACCTTTAGTTTGTTTATTTAAGCATTCCTGTTATTTAAAAAATGATTAAGATGATACTTTGAAACAAGAAGAATAATATAAGACAAAAAGGTTTTCATTGTGGCTGAATTTTATCATCGCTGATATTCAAAAAACGTAAAACACTGACAACCCTGCAAGGCATGATTTACTCAATCTCGACATGAGAATGATTGATTACACGATTATTTTCTTTTTCTTCATATTGTTGACACATTGGTATAAGCATTCTTGTTTGAGTTTATCTTTTGAAACTTGGATTTTCTTTCATTTTTCACATTTCTTCATTTTAATTTCGTTTTCTGATTTCTTTTCTCACTTTAGCATAAGACTTCTTTTATTTTAGTTTTTAGTTTTGATTTTGGTGACTTTGTCGTGATTTATATGGAAGGCCTACTTGCTACCTAACAATGGTCAACATACATGGAGAAAATTTGTTAATAGTCATCTATTAGCTTTTTCTTAAATCTCTTAGTAGAGTTTGATTTTCTTATTATAAAGTTAAACATATTTAAGGAAGAGGTTACCAATCAAGAGAAGTTGGCAAAGTATCATAAAATCTGAAAATTTCTTTTTCATCAAATTGTAATCATTTTGAGATTTCAAAATTTTATTAAGATCTTTCAAAGTTTTATTATCAGTCAAGAAAAGTTATTTATAACCAAGTAAAGACACTTTACAGCAAAGCACCTTTAACTCTGAAATTGTCATTCTTAACTCTTAAAGAGTCAATGATTCTTCCTGTCTTAAAGAGTCTTATTTTTCTAGAGTATAATCTAGAAATATATTTAAACTTAAAAGATAAGAGTTCTCATCATGAGCCTGCTTACCATGATCATAGAGGAAACATAGGTTGACATTACCAACACTGTTAAACGAACCAGGGTAATGGCTTATGATTGCAAACAATTATAAGACAAGGGGTCTCATCACGAGCGAGCTTGTTCAATCTGATTATAACCAATGAATGGCATTGTCAACTATCTGGCCACCAAACCAGGACAATGGATTTAAAATAAAAAATAAAAAAAAATCAAAGAAAATAAACATTTATAAACGAACTTATCTCTAGATCAATAATTCTTAAAGAGATGAGATTCTGAATCATTGATGATTAAAAGGTAACCTTGTCTAGACTATAGATGTTTGCCGGCAGCAGTGGCTCTACCTGTGACAAACGAGTATATTTTGAAAGCTAAGCTGTAAAGTGACCCCTGCTTTATCTCTACAACTAATTAAGGACTGATGTAGAGTTTTGAAATATTTTAATGTATGAAGAATTTTAAGAAAAATTAAAATTAGATGATTCTTACTTTTATTCAGACTAATGAAATTAGTCAAGCATTTCAACCATAATTTTCTCTTCTTTAATTATTTTTACTTTAATTTTAGGAAAATCTCATTCATAACAAAGAGAAATAACTGGTTCTTCTCCCGTGTGTCGCCATTGTTGTGGTAAAAACACAACCCCCCCATTATTGATACGTCCACTTCGAATAATGGGGACCCTTTCTATTAAAATTTGGCCAAATACCTTTTTGGATTTTTATTTTAGTTGATTGCCCTACGCTTTTGTTAATTTTTAATTTTCTTTGGATTCTTGTTTTGATTGCTTTGTTAGAATCAATTTTCTATAAGCTTCACATTGACGCTTGTTTCGCCTCATTTGGTCAACTGGTTTGAAAATGACACTCCTTTGAAAGTCTGATTATTTATGTAGCCTGGGTTAAAAATGCATAAAATGTACAATATCGCATTTTGTAAATAAATTAGTTCAATAATGCATTCAGTTTAAATATTAACTCGTAGAGAGTTCTACTAACATTTTTCCATTTTTAATTATCTAGCCAAACCGTTAATTATCAGGATTTTAAGAAATTCACTCCAATTTCCAAATCAAATCCTAATTCCAAAAATCCAAACATTCAAGTGGTTGTAATTTATTTTTCATTTATTTTCAAAGTGGTTGTAGTTTAGTTAATTTCATAACTAAATTTCATTAAGATAAAATCAAAACAAAACATTAATTTTATATATTAAATCTCAAAATAATTAAATTAATTAAATTAAAATTTAATATATAAAATAAAATCAATCGCATCGGGAGTCTGTATCGCATCAGAAGTCTTATTCGGAACACATTTTAAAAAGCTCTGATACATATCATACCCCGATGCCGATATCGGATCGGGGATTTTGCATTGAGCCAAGCTTTATGAACCTCGATACCCTCCCAACGCCGATTGCGAATTTGTTTTCCATTGCATCGGGACTTTGGCATGATGACAAGTTTGTGGGCCTCCATACTTCTGACTCTCCGATTGCGAAGAGTCAAACCATGGTGCATTAAAATGCATAAGTTTTATAACATGTATTTCTTTGAAAAGCTCACTCATACGATGGTGAATAAGTGAGGAAAGGTAAGTAAAGTAAGGTAGTTAGTTGTTTTTATTTATTTAAAATAGTTTATATATCTAATAATAAAGTTTTAAATTAATTAGAATTAATTATTATATAGATTTAATTAGAAATTAATATCATTCAGAATATATTAATTAGTTTTTTAAATTAAAATTAAATTGGTTTATAAATAGTTAATTAAATATCAGTGAGTTAAATTAATAAATAGTTTATTAATAATTAGTTTAATTTATAAATTAACAATTAATTTAGAATTAATTAGAATTCTAATTTAGGATTTAATTTTAGAATTTTGATTTTTTAGTCTAGCAACAGAATTTCCAGATTCATGCCAGATTTGATCCATCAACTTTGGAAGCCCATAAATTGAGTTATACTTGGCCAAATGAGGCCTAGGATGGCTCATTGGAAAGAGAAAATCAAGGAGAACATCTTGGAGGAGGTTTCACCAACAGATTTAATCATTTATTGGATCAAAAATCAGGCAGAAGATCAGGCTCTGAATTTTGAAAACAAAATCAATTTTCTGAGTTATTTTCTTCAATTTCATTTGTCCAAAGCCTCTTCTAATTGCAGATCCATTGGTCAATGATATCCTTTGCCAATCAAACCATTTCAAGCATCAATACAGAGCTTATATTTTATTTTCAATTATTTATTTAAATAGAATTTGATTGAATTTGATTTAAATGCCAACAATGCTATTTCGATTTTATTGTTACATTTTAATTTATTTTGATTTCTTCTTGCAAGAAAACAGTGGAAGAGATATGGAGAAAAATATTTCAAGCAATGAGAATGCTACAACAATTAAAGATTGGAATTATGAACAAATAAAATTGTATCTGGCAAATTTTTGTTCAACAAACTCTCCTCTCCAAAATTCCTTTGCAAATAGTATAAATAATAGATTGCAGAATGTAATAAGGGGCTACTCTCCTCTGCAATTATAGACTTCTAAAAGCACTACTGTAATAGGAATTTAGAGTTGTAGGAGGGAGGAGAGGAAATCTCAGATCTGAGCATTATTGAAGATTTTTCCTTTGTATTTTGAATTATGTATGAGGGACAGAGTTTGCACTATTGTGGCTCTAGTTTTGAAGGCATAAGTTCAAGCAATGTAAAGGACTGTTGGAGACCAAGGTCAGAGGAATGGAGGCAATAAATTGGTATTTTTAATACTACTATTTCAAATATCAGTTTCATTTTTATGATAACAAGAATGTGTCATTTTATTCATGTTTTGTGCACTATTGTCAATATGGGTAATTTGTCTTAATGTTGTTATTATGTATCTCTGCTCTTATGAATTACAATCTGATTTCTTGGTAACTATTTACTCAGAAATTTGTCTTATAAAACTGATTTATTGAATGGTAATGTGTTGTGAACTATTTCCACATATTATTGTTTAATTATTGGATTTACTGATTTGATAATCAATATCATTTATGTGAACTATTTCCTAAGTGTTGTTGGTTTATTGTTTCAGTTAAAAGGTCTCAATAGGATGTGTTTTGGTAACCATAATATCAGTTAATTGAACTACTTCATTAACTTGATATTCATTATAAACAAGACATATTTAAGTCCCAATACTTTAATTATCTTGCTCTTAGTTGGGTTAGATCCATATCTGCCTAATTAAGATAGGATTTAGGTTAGTTCTTTTGCTTGAATTATAGAATAAGCTTGCATTTAGAGTAAATTCTACCTTCTTTTAAGTCCTCTTCTCAAAGAGGCAAAATTTTAGTCGTGGCTTGGCTGAACCCAAATCAGCTTAAGGGTCATTCTCTTGCCTGATCAACAAGGAGAAGTGATATGATATCCCTGTCTATTGGTAGGTAAAGATACATCATAAACCAATAGCAATAGGGAGAAGGTAACTGGACCTAGTTTAACCAGTCGGAGCCACCACACCAAACGGAAAAGGAGCTGCTTTAAGGTTCGGACCGGGTGGTTATCCCCCATTGTTGTTGCAGCGATTTTCGAGGCATCAACAGAACCAAATGCTAAAACTTTTGTTTAAAGAAATCCCAATACACATCTTCTTAAGGAAATTCATAACAAAGGTGAAGGAATCAATTAGAGAAATCCTTAATTGATTCATCAGTGTGGTGAAGTAAAATTATAAGTGCGGGCATGAATGAAATCCTCTAGCCTGAAAATGGGCCTAGCCACAAAAGATACATTCTATGGAAGATTTCCTTAGATTTGAATCAATCAAGAGGGATTTCCTCTTGGTCCCTTATCCTGTTTGATGATGTCCTCGCTTTCTCACTCCAGCAACCTCTCACTTCTTCTTTAAGCTCCTGAAACAAGTAAACAACAACAACACACAAACATAATAATAGACAAATTGTAATTCAACCTACTTAATGAGTCAAGAAGAATAAATACATGAATATGTAATATTTCAAAGCATGTAGGAAATCAATTGATAGCTGGATATATTAGTATCAAAGAGAGATTACAACCATTCGTCTTGACATCACAGTCTTCCTCTGACAAGACCAGGTTCCCACACACTTCTGCTAGAATTCCATGATGGCCTAAAAAAAATAGTTTAAAGGCTTTTCCCTTTAGAATTCACTCCAAACCAAACACACGTCTCCCTCACACAACTAGGTAGCTACAAATATTAATAACTTTCTTGTCTAATCAAAATAGTATACTCACACTCAGCCAACACTCTCATTAGCTTGTGCTTTGGAAGAAGGGAGGTTTATATAGGAAATATGGATGGGAGATGGATCCTCTTCTAATGGGAGAAGGACTTATCCCATTAGGTAGTTCCATCATTATAGGGGAAAGGAGCCCAAATTGTCATCCTCGATCCCATCTATCCAAACCATTTATCAAACTTCTGTTACAAAGCTTCTAGAGCTGGAAGCTTTGGCTCTAATTTAAAAAACTTTCCATGATAGGACCGGTGCGACTGGAGAACAACTCAGTCACACCAGTTGGTTCAGGGAATAGTGCTAATATCTAAACATCGATGTGGGAGAGATAAGGTCATTAGCACTGGTCTTGTAAACTGGGCAAAACAAAAGTTTCAGGGGAAATGGTGCAAAAGGGAAATGATCTACTCATGAAGAGGGACACAATGGGAGTTTCTTCATCAAGGAAAAGCATGCGGGATTCACTGTAGAGGTCCTCCAAGATCAAGGAATAGGGAGTACAGGGATAGTGACAAAATTCTATGTAACAGATGCCCCCCTAAAGCATGAAGGTCGAACCAGAGTGAGGGATGAAATGCTTTATAAATCAGTGCGGGAAACCGGTCTGCCGTCGGAAAACCTGCAAGCAAGTACAGATACATATACACAAACTGAGATCTGTATCAAATGATACATGAATCATGGCATGGATGTAGCCATCCAAAGAATGATCATGTTAATGGATCCAGGTATGGGTGTAGCCATCCATCAAAGAGGATCATAACGAAACCAAGGTATGGTCACAGCCATCCAAAAATGAGAAGGAACACATATGATAACTCATGGTCTGGTCACATCCATCCATCTCATAGAGACGTGCATATCATCATAACCATGTCACATCGCTTCAAAACCTAGAATTTTGTGATTTGAGGCCAAGTTCTTACGCTCCAACAAGACCTAATAAAAGTACAGATTCTAGCATGTGAATAAATGTGTTGATGTTGAACATGCTAGAAAGTTGCTTGATTACAAGTCAATGATGTAAATTGTTAACAAGCATGAGAGAAACCATAAATAATGACAATGGCCCTCAAGGTACTATCAACACAATTCACGGAATGTGAATACAGGAACTAAATTTGAACACCCATGAAATCACTCGATCGAAAGCCAATGATGTGAACTTGTCGTCAAATGCGAAGAACTTGCCATTAGGGCATGCAAGCTCTAAGGTATTGGAAGGAATTCTCTTGGCCAACTTCTTGGATAATGAGTCGAAGTTGATGGAAAGCGACCATGTTGAAGGAGGGCCATAATGAATCCCACATCATTGACACGAGATGAGATGATGTAAAATGATTTTGGATGATACAAAGAATCAAAATTAAGTGTAATTGTAGAAGGAAAACTCTTGAACATATCAGCAACACAATTGGAAGTTGGTAACTTTTGGATCCATGGTATCAGTGGTCATAATGACATCATAGAGGTCAAATGGAAGGAAAAAATGAATGACCCAAACCCAGGAAGGTCAACGATGCAAAGGAGGATGTCCCAACCCGACATGAAGCAAAGAGTGTCATGTTTAAGAGTAAGCTGCCAACACAACTTGATAGATTTCCAAATTTTCCCCCATCATTTCTGGTGAGTACCCTAATTAGCTTTTAATCGCAAGCTTGAAGGGGATAGCAGATGCTTGCACTGTAAGTTCATCCTTTGGATGAATCCGACCTAGTAAGTTTAACGAGTCAAGAAAAGAGTTGAAATGTGACTCATCGCGATCATCGAACATCCATCACCTAGCGCTGCACAAGTAAGGAAAAGTGTATTATTGAGTCCTTGGGGAAAAATAGGTCAAAAATATTTACAAAACCTGATATTTTCATGAAAAATGAATAAAAAATGGGAAAAGTAACTATATTTTTACCTTTTACCATTTCACCTTTGTAGTGAAGAAATTTTTACCCACTTTTGCCCTACTTTTTCTGGAGCAGATTATGGGATATGTGGGAGGTCAATTGAAAAGCCGTTAGTTCCAGGTAATAGCCCAAGCCTTGAGCTCCATTTTCATGCCATTAATTTATGTTTTTATCCATTTTTTAGGATTTTTAGGGAGGTTTGTGAGAAAAATATTCACCCTTGGTCAGCATGATTTCCGGGCACGAGATCATGCCAACCGAGGGTTATTTGCATAACCATCTGATCTGACTGGTGCAACTGTTTCTAAAACAGGCATGTTGGTGCCATGGATAGGGAAAAATAATCTTTCTTAAAAAACTGACTGTTAGAACTTGAATTTTATGTGCCAAAATTGATGATTGACTCAAATAAATGGTTTTTGCAAGAGAGAAATTGTTGAAAATGGTGGATTGGAAGGAAATAGAACACGAATATGTTGATACCTAGGCATTGAATGATCAAAATTTCCTGGAGGATTTTAGGGCTTGCGGGCTCCTCAAATTTTTTCCTCACATCAGGGATGCAAGCCGAGATTGAGTTACTTCGATACTTGATAAGCCTTTGGGACATCAATCGTGAGATTTTTGTCATTAGGGACCAAGAGTTGGAGTTGACACCTTTAGATATCTACTTCATCACTGGACTGTATCATAGAGGTGAGCCAGTGAACTTGTATGGGTCACATCTGGTTGAGGCAAGCATATCTTCTCTGCTTGCCGAACATTGTCATGGGGCCGTGAAATCCAAAAGCAGGAAGATAGATATTTCCAGTGTGTGGGATATGACATTGAGGGTTCTTTTGTTAACTATCAACAGAGTGGCAGGGTCCCAGGAGGAACATGAGACTAACAAGTTGAAGTTCCTTCATGCTAGTGATTGCACATCTCCTACGTCATCAACTAGGCAAAGGCCATGAAGATGAACATGAAGCGCCAGTTGTCTAAGCCCCGGGCGGGGAATCTGAAGCAATTTGGCTTTGGATCAATACTTTTGACTTTCTTCCTGGAACGAGTGCCACTTCTTCAATATCAGTTGACTAAGGTTGATCCTCCTGTGCCATGCGATTCGCGGATGGTCCACTGGAGTCATTTGATGCCCAGGATCACTGGGGGTCATCCTATGTCATACCGACCAACATTCTTCTCATGGCTATGATGACAAAAAATTGTCATAGAGGACTGGTCGTACAGCGGCAATGATTTCTGTGGAGACCCAGATATGCCCTTACTAGATGGAAAGGACTTCAATGACGAAGGTAATAAATCACATTTTTGATTTTGATGTTTTTTAATTGTTTTTGGTATATGCATGCTTATAATATTTCTCTTGTCTATGCAGATGTTGGACTAGAGCAGCTAGCCAGGCACGTACCTCTCCCCATCAATGTTATCACCCCTTATCTGGAAGGGAGAGAAAACGAGTAGGAGATTGCAAGGAACCTCGAGGGGTTGACTCATGGTATTTCGGAGTATGTTCGGATAGGAGACATGCATCGGCGGTACCAGAGGCATACAGTGGGAGTCTCAGATCGGATCCTCTGATTATTGAGTCGCGTTGCACGAGCTATCTCATGCTATCATGAACACCATGCTGAGTAGTTACTAGGTCCAATACTTACATACTTTTTTAGGTCTGTGTGTGGCAAATGTACGAGGTCTATGAGCTGACGATGTTATTATAGACATACATATTATTTTTTGGGTTCTGATGGATCAAACATTCACACACACACACACACACACATATATATGTGTTGTATTTTCTTGTCTATTATGGTACAAATGGTTTGTCTTATCTTTCACATGTTTAGCAAATGTCTATCCAACACGTAATTAGCTAGTGCATCTGTTAATGTATTCATGCGTCTAGGAATATGATGATATGTAATATACTCAAAGTGTCTTTCCAATAGATGGATACGGAGATACATTCGTAATATTTGATGGTTCCTGACAAAATATTGCCCATTGAGTTGAAGGACGACAAGTTGTGAATCTAGGTTGACAACCAATTCTCTGATGCCTAGAGCAATGGCTTCTGATAACAGTTTGATGACTGCACTGTATTCAACAAGGTTGTTGGTTGTACGACCTAGATAGATACCTTGAAGGTCAATCAACTCACTGTTAGGGTTGTAGATAGTCCACGTCGCAAATGATAGGTTTCTAGTACTTCAGCAAGCACCATCGACGAAACCAACTTGAGGAGTCGTAGACATCTGCAAAGCAAGAAAAACATAGTAAACAAGAAATCTATTTGAAAACTATCACACAAAACCACGCTGTACAAAAATGAATCTCACACTAATGTACATAAGTAACCATGAAAGATGTCCTAAGCATAGTACTTTTTGAGGTAAAGCCCGTTTTTGGGCTTATCGAGAGGATTTCCTTCATAATCAATAAGCTCGTAGGCTCCTTTTTGCAAAACATGTTTTACAATATAGGGCTCATGCCACAGAGGTTCGAACTTGCATGCCCCCAGCTTATCGTTAGCTTGGTCATATAGCATAACCAAATCACCCTCATAGAAAGTGTGAGGGGAGACTGACTGATCGAAATGGGATTTGACCCATTTCTTTTGTGCTTCGATGACCAAGACAACGAGACAACGAGTCTCGTCTAGTCATTCTAAATATAAGAGGCATTCCTCTTGAGGCAATGTTTCGGGGAGGAGTTCAACAACTAACTTGAGCGAAGGAATCTCAAATTTGATTGACAATGTTGCTTCCAGACCATAGACTAGCTGGAATGGTGTGAACCCAGTTGCGTCTTTGGTTGAAGTTCGGTAGGCCCACAGAGTTGAAAAAACCATGAGATGCCAATTTTACTTGTGCATCCCAATAGTACACTGAAGCATGGTGACCAAAACCTTGTTCACATCTTCAACTTGGTCATTGGCCTGAGGGCAATATGGGGTTGAGCCATCATGGCACAAGCCCAATGCAGATGTCAGCTCTGCCATCATGTAATCTTTGCAATGGGAGCCATGGTCTATGACAATGGCTTGGGGAACAATGAACCTTGAAATAACATGGTTAAAAAGAAATTGAGCTGTTGTCTTACTATCTGCCAAATATGTAGGCCTCGCTTTAGCCTATTTGGTGAAATAATCCATAACGACAATAATATAGCAATGCCCCCCAACCAAACGAGGGTTACATGTCATATAATCGATGCCCGATTTGGCAAAGGGACCAAATTTAATGATGGGGTGTAGGTGAGCGGGTGGGGCTCGCATATTGCATTGGTAAATTTTGCATTTGTGACACTTGCAGATAGCAAGAATGAAGTATTTGAAGATAGACTGCCATAAATAACCAGCGCGAAGGATTTTCTGAGTTGTAGCATAACATATGACCACCACATGCCCCCAAGTGGAAATCATTGAGAGCTCTTTCAGCTTCCTCGATCGTGAGGCATTGGTGAAGAACATAATCGAAACTGACATGGTATAAAGTATCACCAATAATACAGTAGGGTTGGGAATGATGCCGAATCCTTCAAACAATAATCCTTGGTCAATGCGGACCGGAACGTGGAGGTTTGAAGATACACGATGATATCACCATGCCATGTATCAAGAATGATAATCAGGAAAAGGGTCTCATCTGGGAGTTGTTCATCTGCAATAGCAGGGAGATCTTTGGAGGGAAAGGAACAAATCAATTCAGCGAAAACATTTGACTTCTTAGATCTGGCTGTAGTGAAGACCAAATTGAATTCTTCCAGGATAATGATCCATTTAGAATAGTTCCCCCCTAGCAACTGACAAGTCATGATATATGTCATAGGGTTGCATTCTGAAATCAATGCAGTCGTACATAAAAGAATATAGTGCTGAAAACATTGAACAACATGAACAGTAACCAAAGCCAACTTCTCGACATGCGTATAACGCGTTTCAGTGTTGAGGGGATTTCGACTAAGGTAGTAGATCACATGTTCGCCATTTTCAGCTTTGTCTTGAACCAACACCATAGCGATGGTGCTAGGGGTTGCGGCTAGGTAAAGGAAGAAATCTTGATAATAGTCCGATGGATGCAACAAAGGAGCATTTATGAGAATGGCCTTAAGATCATCAAAATATTTTTAGGCCACCTCGTCCCATGCACGGGGCATTCCTTGTTTGAGCAACTGGGTAAATCTTGTAGCTAGCCCGACGTAGTTGGGTATAAAACGATAGAGAAATTTGGCCTTTCCTTGGAGGCTCTAGATTTGGTGTAGTGAAGATGGAGGGGGTAAATTTACAATGGCATCAACTTTTAATGGATCCAGGTGAATTCTGTCCTTGGAGACGATAAAGCCAAGGATTCATTCTAATTCCACACAGAAAACACATTTGTGTGGATTTAACCGAATGTTATAGTGTCTGCGGCATAAAAAAATCTGTTGAAGATGGTTTGGGTGGTCTTGGCCCTTACGAGAATGGGCAGAAAGGTAAGTTAAGTAAGGCTGGACAATGTTGTGAATATCATGAAATGCATAGGACATTTCCTGTTGAAATGTGGCTCCAACATTTTTGAGGCCGAAAGGGAGCTTCTTGTATTTGAACATACCTCGTGGGCAGATAAAGGCTATCTTCTCTTGGTTGGCCAGTGTGATATTGATTTGGCTATAACTAGAAAAACCATCCATAAAGGAAAAGATCTCACTCCAAACACATTAATCAATGATTTGATCAATGAAGGGAGTAGGATAGTTGTCTTTAGGATAGGCATGATTAATATCTCAATAATCCACACAAATGCAGATCGTGCCTTGTTTTTTAGTCACCGGGACAATATTGGACACCCACTCTATAAGGGGGATGGGATAGATGAACCCAACATTGAGAAGCTTTTCAATTTCACCCTTAATAGCAGCAACCTTCCTAGGGTGCACCAGGCGAAGCCGTTGGTGAACGACTTTGCATGTGGATATGTTGGTATTTCATGCACCACAATTCTAGGTTCAATGATAGGAATTTCTTCGTAAGACCATGCAAACACATCACAAAATCCTTGAAATAGATGAGTATATGTCTTGATCTCATTTGGAGAACAAGATACCCCAATATGAACATGTTCAACGACACTGAGTTTGATAGAAATGTCAATCGGTATCATTTGGGTAATATTACCCAAATTTCCATTCGAACATACTTCATGAGTAATAGTTAGTGGTGAAAATGGAGAAGAGGACTCTTCGAAAGTGGTAGACATGACCATTGAGCGAGGTAGGAATGAGGAGTGATGATGGGTATCGGTCCATGGCGGTTCCTCGAGAGACATAACTTCCATGATACCTTCATCAGCGAGGAAGGTCTCAGCTAAGGGATCAAATGATTCCAAAGTGCCAAGCCAGGGGGATTGAGAATACATATAGAGAGAGGTCTTTGACATATGAGAATCAGAGGATGAAGAATTTGAAGCCGAAACAATTTCGATGTAATTGACTTCGGCGGGACTAAGTGGCATGACCTCACCCCAAGTATCAACAAGATCTGGTGCAGGTATGACCCAGGGATTAGATTTGATCGATACCATGTTGACAGAGGCAACATGAGGAGGTTGGAGTGGAAAAATTCCCATTAAGGAAGAATCTTTGAAAAGTCCTACCCCCACACTCTCATAGGGAGTACTAGAGTGCTTGACGTATGGAATGTTTCCATTCGAGGAGGAAGAAGCCAGTGAGAATCTTCCCTTGATGGGGAAAATTGATCACATGAAACAAAGAGGAGGCCATGAAATGCATGGCATGAGTCCAACTTTGGCCGAGTAGAAGATTATAATTAAGATTGGCGTCAACAATCTCTACTCTGACTTGCACTGTTTTGCTTTCTAGGGTAATGGAAAGGTTAGGTAAGACACTGAAGGGTCGCGAATCGCGACCATTGAAAGCTTCCAAAGTGTTTAGAGATTGGTTCAGTGTAGGGGAACCAATAGCCTTCTAGCATGCAGTTGACATGATGCAGGTGGAAGCACCTTCATCTATGATAGTGTGGTGGATGGTATTCTCGTTAATGATTACCTGAATAAGAAAGGCTATCTGATGAGGGAGTTGTGAAACATGGTTCTCCAGATCAACATAGATCAAATTAGAATTGGTGGGATCGATGCCCTAGATAGCCGACAACAAATATTTATGCTATTATGGGCATCTTTGGAGTACCTCGAGAGCCAACGTGGTTGACGCTGCTTGAGCCAAATCCTCAACAATATTATAGTGCTGAGCAACTTGGGCATTGGGATTATACGAGGATTTCCATAGAACACCTCGAGAGGGTGGATGAGTAGCGAATTAGGGTTGGGGAACTCGACTTGCAGAGGGCCAGAATTCAAGGTGGAAGAAGAAGGAGAAACTTCTTTTTCCTTCCCAGCTGCTAAAGTTGGAGTTTGATAATCTTTTGATTGGGTAGCACATTAATGGGCGTGCTCATCATGAACACTTGAGATCTAGAGGAAGCATATCGGTGTTGGTCTACCATTTGAGTCTGCTGAGACGGAAATGGATCTTTAAGGACAACAGAGGTCCCTTTGAGCAGGCGACTAACTTTGGATTGTCATGGACAATCCTTAGTATAGTGATCCTCTTTGCAAATGAGGTAGGGATACTTAGGTTTCTGTTGCGAATATTTGCCAACAGACGATTTGGGAGGACCTTATTTTGCGGAATCGGCTTTATCTTTTCCTTTGCTTTTATTTTTTCCTTTCGAGGATTTTTCGCTGTGGTAGGTTGGACAGTGTGGACCTCTAAGTCTTTACGAGGGCCTCGTAGATTTTGAGATGAATTATTAGGAGCAGCATTCGAGACTGACTTCTATTTGGAAGGATTTTTAGTGGGGGTCTGGGATACTGAACCAATAACTCCATTAATGGGAGGAACACCTGGTGACTTTGATGTTGCGGGATCAGATGATGGAAACAGAACATTGGTTAACAATTTGTATAAGGTGCCAGACTGAGAGTAAACGAGATCCAAGTACTAGGTTCGGGAAATGGGTTTCTCTTTAGTGACACATACACCCATAGCTATATCGTGAACAATTAGGGCTAAGAATGATTTGGTAAACCATTCAGTGAGTAACTGATCAGCTATCTAAAACTTGATCAGGTGACGTCTACATCTCCATTCATGGATATGATCAGATATGTGTGTCACAGTTTCTTGCTTAAGCGATGTGAGAAAATAGGTGCCAGTTTCATAACAAACCGACAACTGAAAATGCATGAGGAAAGCCATGGCTAATGAATTGAAGTCATGGAAAGTACTTCGAGGTAGCTTGATGTACCATTTCACTGTGGCACCCGTGACGGTTCATTGGAAAAGACGAAGAAGAATGGAATTGTCCAAGTATGATTTCAATGAGCACCAGAGGTGATATGTCATCACATGGGCCTGAGGATCTTCTTTAGCTTTTCCATCAAACTTTGGGCAATCACTTGGTATCTTGGAAGACACCAGAGACTAGTACGACGAATGAAGAATCAGAGCATTTGTAAGACGTGATACATCCGACAACACAAGTGTAGCCAAGAAAGCTAATTTAGTGTTAAAAGTCACGGGAGGTTTATAGGTGGGCATATAAGGAGGAGCCCTTCCCTGCTGGTAAGGATTTTGACCCCACAATGGGGGATTTTGGCCATATGGCATCTGAGGCTACCCCTATTGCAGATTACCTTGACCAAAGGGAGGATTCAAACCTTGAATACCTTGAAAATATCCATGCATAGGTTACGGATAGGAAACATATGGGTTAAAAGGCTACTGAGCCTGTTGACCTTGGACATATGGGTATGGGACCTGTTGTCCTGGAACATAGGGTTGTTGGGTCTGTTTTCCCTAAACAAGAGGGTTCTAGACCTACAGTCCTTGGGCATAAGGTTGATACACTTGTTGCCCTTGGACATAGGGGTTTTGTACCTGGTGCCCTTGGCTGGCAGGATTTTAAACCTGTTGACCCTGGACAAGAGGATTTTGCACCTGTTGTTGTAGGATTCAACCTTGACCCTGTCCCTACAAGGGTTGACCTTGATGATATGTACACAAGGGTTGCTGCTACTTGGGTTGGTTTTACTATTGCAAGGGCTGACCTTGTGGTTGCAAAATTTGTTCTTGGAGCTGCAGAGGTTGGCCCTGTGAGGGTATGGGTTGAGAGGTATGCATAGCATATTACATCTACTGTTGTGCGACCTGCTGCAACTATTGAAAGGACTGACCTTGCAGTTGTTGCAAGTGACCTTTCTGTGGGATAATATGCCCTTCTTGTTGCACAAAAAGCCCTTGCTGCAACAAAGTTGCTCTTGTAGTAACAAAGGCTGCCTTGGTTGGTGCAAAAGTTATCCTTGCTATTGCAAGGGTACTTGAACAGTGCTCGGGAAATTACCAAACTGAATCTGGCCGTAGCCAGGTTGGATGTACTACCCAAGTTGGAGGGTGTAAGGTTGATTAACTAATCCTTGAGAACCATATCGAATTTAAGGATTTTGGTATTGGACTTGATCCCCATAGGGCTACTGATACTAACATTGCTCAATCCATACAGACCACCAGGATTTTGAACCTGTTGGTATTGGAAATTGCTTGATCTAGTAGGGTCAGCAGGGTTGTAAATAATACCAGAAGAGGGTTGGTTTATACCAAGCATGTGAGCTTGTGAATCATGCACATTAGTGGCACCTGACACCATAGAGACATTTAGGTTCTGCCCCCAAGCGGTGGCACAATTTGGCCACTAACTAATGGGACAAAAGAACTGGTAGAGACAATCTTTGAAATCGCCGGTTGAGATTGATGTGTAACTGAGATCGATGATACAAGAGTGTCTAGGATGGTGGGTTTCATTGGGATTGAAGTAACAACTAGTTGGGAAGTCATGTTTGTGATGAACGGACCTGACGTAGGCTTGACGCTTGATGCCCAAATAGAATTATGGTAGATTGATGAGGCACTAGGTGCGCCTGAAACTAAGTGTCCTAAAGACACATAGCTAGGTGGAAAATTGGTGGGAATACCTTCTGAATAAGGGAAACCCTTGGGAGGAAACTACAACTACAATTCTTCCCCCTCATCAACATGTGGAGTAGAAACTTCAGACTCATACAGAGAAGTGACTGGGGCATTGCCTTCGGGTTCCATGTTTGAAAACAAATGATGATGAATGGCTGAACATGTATAGGAGGATAGTTCCAAAGGAACACACAGTTGGTCGTACGGACTGTAGGGCTGCTGCGGTGATATCTCAACAACGTCAAATAGAGGGTTCAGAGGATAGATAACTAGTCCAAGTTGACCATTAGTGGTTGGCGAGTTCTCTGAGGTTCAAACGGGATTATCCAGAGATTCCGTGCCAAGACCAGTAGATGAACCTGAATCAAAATTAGGCAGAGGATGAGATGACAATGGTTGAACACTCAAAACAAATACAAGTTCAACATTTTGGTCCTCAAGTGACTCTGGTAACTAAGAAAATAGCTCCCTAGACAATCTTTTAGATGAAGGAGAGGAAGAGGAATTGGGTGAACCAGATTGTTCAGCCACGATGACCTTGTCTTAGTTGACAAAACAATTAACTTCAAGGCTTTTAAAAATGTCCTTTTAAGGGAACTCACGATTTGGTCAAAAATACTAATAGGATGTTTTGGATCGTGGGAAATCAATTATTAAGATGCATAAAATACTGATGTTCTTTCATTTTTAAAGATTCGAGAAAGAAACAATGATGATTCTATCATTTTCGATTGGAAACGAGCTCAAAAGGACAAGTGCTCGAACGATATTTTAAGTTTAATAAGTCAAAAGGATCAAATGACTACTCTGGATGATCTAGGTAAATAGGATTACCAGGCATCTATGAACTGCAAAATACCTCTTGGAGAACCAAGAAGTACAAGTAGGCAATCTCCCCGAATGTTGTGTTCGGTGTATCATGCTTGCAAGGTGGCTAACTTGGCTTCCCAAGGATAAAATGATTGTAGCCTAGTGGGGTCTCCTGTTATATACTTGATGGTACGGGGAGCACAAATCCGTGCTACCATTATCTAACGTCGAAGCTAACGACAATTGCTAGGTCTATAAATGTTGGAACACATCTCTAGCCTAGACCTTCTAGATATGATCGTTAATCTCAAATGCGCCTTAGGTTAATTGAATTCATTTTAGAGTTGATCTTGAGTTAAGTTTCAGTTTTTAGGTCTTAGATATGCTACTCAAAAAACCTAAAATGAAACTAAATGGGACAAGACCCTTTCAATTTGATGAAATGCCTACACTAGAGAGGGTAGAAACTACTCAATCAAATGCAAACAATCAAGCCACTAAAAATGAAATGAAATTTCACTACTTCAATTTTTCAAAAAATAAACTAATGAAAAATGCATTCTAATTCCTAATTTCCTAACAAGCATTTATCTATTAGTCCTTTCAAAATGAAAAAAATTCTCTTCCTTTTTCAAATGCTGATGCAATTCTAGTTTTTTAAGAGATGCAAATCTTAATGATGCAACAAGCTAGAATTTCATATTTTCTCATGAAGCAATGAAACAAACTTTTTGCATACAATATTTTAATGAAAAAAAATTGATACTATGAGCTCTTCAAGCAGATGCAAACATGAAAAGAGAAGTTCATTCAGATCAAGGAAACACTGACTTTTCCAAACACAAGATCGACAATGTAATGTATGCCAAGAAAGGATGTTCAAACTAGTAAACAAAGCCTTTTCAAACTTGTGCAAAAAGAGGTTAAAGTCATAAAAGGGACCAAAAACAAATTCAAGGAGAAAACAAACCCACAAGTGGACTTGATGAGTCCACAGGCTGTTGAATGGATGAATAGCTAGATGTCCTAGTGTCGCTAGCCATTCAATGACTCGATCAATCAAACAACAAGGTGAAAAGCCAACAAGTAAGCAAAACCAAATGAAAAGTGGCTTCCTAATCAGGGAGAAAACAATCAAATGGGATCACAAGGTCAAAACCACAATAGCAAAACACATTGGCCAAGATTGGGGTCTAGCCCTAATCTTCACTTACAAAGATCGGTGTGACTGCCTAACTGACAAAAAGCACCAAAGGCGGGTTGGCAGGACTGTTCCTCTACAAGTCGCACTGGTCGACACAACTGTTAGCCGATTAAACACGTTGTCCGAGGGAACTAAGGAAAAAAAAATCAAAACAAGGACCAGATCTGCTATTATGAATTTTAGACTTATGCTAATAAGCAGGAGAAAAGAAACAGAACCAAAGGGAAAACGTGAAACTATCAAAGTTGTCACGAAATCATGAAATCCAAAACAAACAAAATATGGGATCTCCCCAGTGGAGTCGCCAATTTATGGTGAAGTAAAATTATAAGTGTGGGCACGAATGAATTCCTCTAGCCCTATAATGGGTCTAGCCAAAACAGATACATTCTATGGAATATTTCCTTATATTAGAATCAATCAAGAGGTCCTACCTCTTGGTCGCTTATCCTATTTGATGATGTCCTCGCTTGCTCACTCCATCAATCTGTCACTTCCTTCTTCAAGCTCTTGAAACAAGTAAACGACAACAACACACAAACTAATAATAGAAAAATTGCAATTCAATCTACTTAATGAGTCAAGAAGCATCAAGACATGAATATGTAATATTACAAAACATGTAGGTAATCAATCGATAGTTGCATATATTAATATCAAAGAGAGATTACAACCATTTGTCTTGACATCGCAGACTTCCTCTGACAAGATCGGGTTCCCACACACTTTTGTTAGAATTCCATGATTGCCTCAAACAACAATAGTTTAAAGGTTCTTCCCTTTAGAGTTCACACTTCTCCCTCACACAACTAGGTAGCTACAACTAGTAATAGCTTGCTTGTCTAATCAAAATAGTATACTCACACTTAGCCAACACTCTCACTAGCTTGTGCTTCGGAAGAAGGGACGTTTATATAGGAAATATGGATTGGAAATGTATCCTCTTCTCATGGGAGAAGGACTTATCCATTGAGGTAGTTCCATCATTATAGGGGAAAGGAGCCCAAATTTTCATCCCCGACCCCATCCGACCAAACCATTTACCAAACTTCCGCTACGAAGCTTCTAGAAAAGGAAGCTTCGACTCTAATTTAAAAAAATTTCCATAACAGGACTGTCACGACTAGAACACAGCTCAGTTGCAACAATCAAAGTGGGGAATAGTGCTAATCTCTGCACATCGGTGGGGGGGATACAAAGTTCATTAGCACTAGTCTTATAAACTGGGCAATTTAGAAGTTTCAGGGGAAATGGTGCTAAAGGGAAATGATTTTCTCATGAAGAGGGACATAGTGGGAGTTTCTTCATGAAGGAAAAGCATGCAGGGTTCACTGTAGAGGTCCTCTAGGATTAAGGAACAAAGAGAACAAGGACAGTGACAAAATGTTGTTTAACAATCAAGCTTCATTCTTAACTGATTGATTCTTTTATAAACATCTCGGTAATCATATCTATCAAAGGCTTGATAAAGATTCTTGAGGAAATCATGGAAATAATGGATGGAGGTGGGTGTTAAGTATGGAACCATTGATTAACATGACCTTCAAGGGTGAGGAAATAAAGCACACAAGCAAACTCTTCATCATCGATTTTGTAAGATTCACAAAATTTAAGAAAATAAAAAATGTGTGCAGTTATGGATGTTCCATCCTCACCATTAAAATTTAGCTAAGACAAGTGATAAAGAGGCTCATTAGGGATTGAAAATTGATAAATGGATAAATTATAGAAATGCCACATGAATAATATTTGAGGATGAACCATTTGAGATAAGAGGTTCAAAACAGACTCAATGAGCACTTCTTGTCATCTAGCCCTCATTATAACACTAGTTGTTGAAGATGTTGGAAATTCGTCAACCAAGTGGTCACCCCAATGTGAATTCCCAATTACACCTCACACCATTTGGAGTAGGAGCCTCATGGGGAATATCGAATTGGTTGCAATATATTCTTATATATTTTCCTTGGCTCTGACTGTCAGCAAGAGAGGTACGCATGGTGCCTTTGAAAAGCAATAAGGTGTCTGGTGAGTGTTTGGTTGTAGGTGTGTAAAATTTCTTCTACTGTGGAGGGAAATAATAAATTGAGCCTCTAAGAGAGAGGTAATAGTACCACCCTTGAAGAGACATACACAATCAAGAAGGACCTATCTAACATCTGGCAGAATAGTCCACAAGATGTGACAGGAATTACAACCGATCAAAGAGAAATATTTGTATAGTATCTTGTAGAATAGTAGACAAGGATGGGACAAAAATAACAACCATTCTAAATAATATAAGCACTAAAATAAATGAAATAGTTCAACTACTTTAGCATAGATGAAAATAAACATGAAATACAAACATTCACAAAATAGTCTTACAAATATTCATAATCCATGCATGATGAATGCCATGGTATTGAAGGCTTATTATATTAAGTAAAACTTCCAAGAAACATGTATACAATGAACATCACTAGTCCAATAGTGGAGCATTGGAGGCACTCCTCACTCCTCAAAAGAACTATTTTGTCTCTCTAATGCCTTGCAGGAGGAGCCTAGGTGAAACGTCCTTTGCTCATACAATAAGGGTGTATATATAACCAAGAGGTGATGCTTCACCTTCCTTGTGACTCTTTTACTACCCTCATTTTTGGGTGTGTGTTATATTATTTCCACAAGTAGCCCCCTGCACGAGGTTCGGGGCAGTGCCTCAGGATTTTTTTTTTTGGACCCTATATTAGGTGGGTGGACCTACCGATGGTTTTATCCATGGGTTTCACACATGATTTTGGGCATGATGGTTTTATGCCCATGGTATCTTGTAGATTTGGTCAAGGGAACTACGGTTATGTTCTAATCCAAGGTTAATGGATTGGGTTTTATGAACGCTTTGACATTTATATATATGTATTGTAACATTGAAAGGAATATAACAAAAAATAAATCTGGTACTCTCAGTTTTGGGTACAGGGGAATATCTCTGTGTATTTTTTTTGTGTTTCTCTCCATTGTATATTTTATGTTTTTAATCATTTGTTTGTAGGTAATTTTGTACAAGGTTAAAATATACAGTTGGTATCAGAATTGTTTCAGCTTCAAGGGGACGCCTTTATTGCTGAGGGGTTTTGATCAGGCCTGCAGTGGACCCTATTCAGTGGGATATCTGCGAGATCGATTATTAGAGTGAAATAATATGGAAAGTAGTGGAAATATAAAAATCAAGAAATTTAATCGTCATAATTTTGAGTTGTGGAAACTCAAGATGGAGGATCTGTTGGTGGATAAAGATCAGTGGATTGCAGTAGATCTGGGTACTAAACCTACAACAATGTCAACAAAAGACTGGGCAAAGATGGATTAGAAGGAAAAGAGCACAATACGGTTGTGTATCTCAGATTCAATATTTTTGAATGTATCAAGGGAAGCTACAGTAAAGGCTTTCTGGGACAAGTTAGGGACTTTGTACCAATCTAAGCCTCTGGTGAATAAATTGTTTATACAAAAAAATTTGCATAACTTGAAGATGAAGGATGGAGAATTGGCATCAGAGCATTTGAACACCTTTAATACTGTGTTAATCCAGTTGTTATAAGTTGATATTAAAATTTTAGATGAAGATAAGTGCATTAGTTTGTCGCGTTCTCTACTAGATTCGTGGGATAGTTAGGTTGTTGCAATAGGTAGCAATACAACTACCTTGAATTTTGATGAAATAGTATCATCCTTGTTGTCAGAGGAGATTAGGTGGAAAAATATGGAGGGCCAGAATGGAGATGCATTATTTATACAAGGATGGTACCATAATAGAAACAAAAATAAGTCCTCAAGTGGGAGATCTAAATCTCCACGAAAACTTGTAAAGGTGTGCTGGAAATGTGGAAAGGAAGGGAAATTAAAAAAGGAATATAGATATAAATCTCCTGAGAATGTAAATGGATCTAATGATACTTCTTCTACAGAAGCAAAAACCACCTCAGATGAAGGTGTGAATATGTACTTTGCTTCTTCTTCAAGTACACATGTAGATCATGAGGCATGGTTGATTGACTCAAGTGCATCCTTTCACTTCACTCCCCACAGGGAGTGGTTCTGTGAGTATGAGAAATATGATGTTGGTGATGTATTCTTAGGGGATTCTAGGAAGGATAGAATCATTAGACACAGAAAATTCAAGCGAAATTTGCAAGGTGGAAGGATTAGAACACTTCCGGGTGTTCTGCATATTCTTGCATTGGCAAAACAATTGACTTATGTAAGCAAGATGGATGATGAAGGTGTAAAAATAATGTTCGAGAAAGATACCTGCAAGATGGCTTGGGAGCACTGGTATTGAGGAAAGGAGTTCATATTAGAACTTTGTACAAGCTTCTGGGTAGTACTATTATTTATGGGTGCAATAGTTCTGTGGTTCCTAAAAGTGGAGCAAAAAATCTAGTGGTATCTAGAGAAAAGACCATGTTATGGCATCAAAGGCTTGGACATATTGGAGAGAAGGGCCTCCAATACTTCATGGTAATGGTATGGTAGAAGGTATGTCTAATTTCTCTCTGGATTTCAATTTATGTGAACATTGTGTATATGGAAAGCAAAATCGGGTGAGTTTACCCTCTGGTGCTAAGAGGGCAAACAAGATATTAGAGCTTGTGCACAGTGATATGTTTGGACCTCTCTCAGTTCCATCATTGGGTAAGTATATGTACTATGTATCATTTATAGATGACTTCTCAAGGAATACATGGACATATTTCCTTAGGAAGAAATCTTAAGTCTTTGACAAGTTTAAAGAATTTAAGGCTTTGGTGGAAAACTAGGCAAAGAAGAAGATAAAGGTGTTGAGGACAGATAATGGTGCAGAGTTCTGCAAGAAGGGTTTTGAAGAGTCCTGTAAGAATTGTGGTATATCATGATAGAAGACTAATCCATACATACCTCAACAAAATAGAGTTGTAGAAATAATGAACAAGACGTTGATGGAAAAGGAAGGAAGCATGCTCAGTGGTGTCATGTTATGACAAGAATTTTGTGTAGAGGCAATGGAGACTGCATGTTACCTAGTTAAGAAATCACATTCATCAGTGTTGGAGCATAAGTCTCCACATGAGTTATGCACTGGTAAGAAACCCTCTCTTTCACATTTGGGGATATTTGAATGTGATGCATATATACATGTTCTAAAGTAGAAAAGAACCAAGTTGGATAGTAAATCTGAAATTTATATTTTTATTGGGCATAAGGATGGTTTAAAAGGTTATAAGCTTTGAAACCCATAAATAAGGAAGGTTGTGTACAACTAAGATCTGGTCTTTAGAGAGGTGAAAAATGTTATTAAACATGAATTCCTACCAAAGGAACTGTGATGCAGGAAAGTGTTCCCTCTGCAGACGGAGGCAACCCCTCTAGCCCTAGAGTGGGTCTAGTCACAACAAAGATAGATCAACAATAGATTTCCTTAAACAGTCATAGTTGGAGGCCTACCTCAACCGGTGGTTGATGAAGTTCCGTTGTGCTGCTCCATCTTTCGCTTCCTTCTCGTCAATGAGTGATCAACATGAAACAATGCAAAGGAAATACAACAAAGCACATAACCAAAAAACAATAATGATCTATCTACTCACAAAGTCAAGAATTCATGAGCTATCAAGTAAATTACACACAAGACATAGGAAAACATCATTGATTGTATTAATAATGAAATGAGAGGAAGCTTACAATCGGGTCTTGATATTGCAAACCTTCTCAGAGGGTCCAACTAGCATTCTTTCTTTGAAGATGGATCTCCCAACATACAATGTCTTTCTCTCACTCATAATTTTTAACATAAAGTTAAGGACACTTCACAACCTTCCACAAGCTATCAACAATCTCACACTTGTCACACTCACACCAGCTATCTATCAAACTCAAAAGCACTAATAACACTGCTCAATCCAAGGAATTACCAACTAGCTGATCATATCAAATGTGAGTGTTTAAATAGGAGGAGTCTCTATAAAATGTGGAAGAGAGAGCTCATCCCCAAGGAAGGTAGCACAAATGATGGAACTTCCCTACCAGAGGAGGAAAGTTGACACAAACTATGCCAAAAACTAGGTCTGGAGACATCCAGAAGGTCGAATGTTGGAACGAATTCGCCCAATCTGGATCATCGCAAGTTTATAACTAAGCTTTAGCGCTGACATCACTAGTAGGTAATGTAGCCAGTCAAAACGTCGCTAAAGATAGAAAATAGCCTCGCGCCAGAGCATGAAATCTAACCATCATGGGAAACAGATGTACTTCCGTGCTAGAAGCGTGGCTGGACTATTTACGATTGCCATCCGTTGCATATATTAAGTCCATTCTCGCGATGAGGTAGAAAACTTAGGAAAAGTGGGTCAATTAGCAACATAAGAGAGTATTTGTTCAGTATGAGCATTTTTATGACACAGTAGAAGGACTGGGGTGAAGGAAGTGACAAAATATTGTGTAATAGATGCCCCCTAAAGTATGGGGTGAAATGCTTTACGAAACTGTTTGAGCTAGAAAACCATCTGGAAGAACCTGCAAGCGCAAGTACAACTGATATCTCGGAGAGTGAAATACATGTAGTCTAGGCATGGGCGCAACCATCAAAAAGACATATGAACTAGGTCTGTAGTATGGACGTAGCCATCCAGCTAATAAGACCATAATGATAAAGGTATGGTCGCAACCATCCATGAAGACTGAGGTATGTTTGTAGCCATCCATCAACAAGTCATGTAATCATGAATGAATCCACGCAGCCCGAACATGTGTAATCTAAGTTTGGGGTCTTGAAACCCAACCGATCATAGTACAAATTCTAGCATGCGAACAGATGTCTTGAAGTCAAGCATGATAGAAAGTCGCTTGATTACCGGTCAATGAGGAAAAGCGTTAACAAGCGCGAGAGAAACCACCAATTATGCCAATGGCTCTCAAGGTACTGTCTAGTACAATCCACGAAGTGCGAAGAATGAGCTGAAGTCAAACACTCATGGAATCACCCAATCGACGACCAATGGTGAAAGTCGATCGTTAGGTGCGAAGAACTTGCCATTGAGGCATGCAAGCTCCAATGTACCAAAAGGGATCCCTAGACCAATCTCTTGATAATGAACTGATGTCGACAAGAGACAATCCATTACAGGAGGGCCATAATGTTTCCCCCATCAACGACACAAGATAAGGAACAAGCGGTAGATGGAAAAACAGAGTATTAGAGGAGGAGGTAAGGATGTAAACTACAGAAGGATTATACTCTTGAACATGTCGGCGACATGACCCCGAAGGGTGGCAGCATTCAAGTACCAAGGGATCAGAAGCTTGATGGAGACATCATGGATCAGATGGAATGAGGCTAAATGGAAACCCAAAACACCGCAGGGCCAAATGACGATGTATGGATATCCTAACCCGACAAGAAGAAAAAGTGTTGATGTTCAAGAGTGACTAGCTTCCGCAGGTAATCAATGACAATTTCCAAATTTTCCCCCACCATTGCTAGCGAGTACCCCAATTATTTTTGAAAACAAGCTTGAAGGGGATAGCATATGCTTGTAAGTTCAACTTTCTGTTGAATCCAACCTAGTAATAGTTTAACGAGCCCTAGGGAGGAGAAGCTCGAGTCTCGTCATGGTGATGAGTCCGATGTCGTCAAGGTTTAACGAGTCCAACATAGGTAAAACTCGAGGTCTTTTTCATGTTTAGGGAGTTTGAAAAGACATGGAAAAGAAAACTCCAGGGGGGTCCTTTTTCATAGATTTCTGTCTCTCAAGCCCGAAAAAATATAAAACAATACTCGAAATAACCGCTTGACCATTACGATCAAGGAGTACTTTTCATAATTAGTGGCCCTAATCCGAAAAAGTAAAAAAGTGATCGAAGACACGTCATTTTGTAACCAATATCGGACCCGAAATGACAAAGGTCCAGTGATATTTTCACATTTATATGGTCAGAAAAGAGCCCAAAGCAGACCTCCATTTTTATTCTCTTTAACGAGTCAAAAAGGGAAAAATACTCGGCAATATTTTCATATTTTACAAGTCAAAAAAGAGCTTAAAGGAGACTCGTCCTAGAGGAACAAGTGGTATAAAGGGTAGCAACTAGTTCCGGCAATGGTGGAACTGCTCAAAACATGTAATGGCCAATAGGATGGCTAATAAAACCACTCATCGTCGTAGTTTCTCAGGAAAGGAAAAACAACCAAGTGAAAGCATATGATCGGCCAAAGAGATGGTGGTAATGAATGAAACAACCAAGGCTCATCTAGCAAAATTTAGCAGGTAAACAACAATCACGAGATGTAAATCAGGTATGGGTTCAAGGAAAGTGTTCGCTCTGCAGATAGAGGCAACCCCTCTAGCCCTAGAGTGGGTCTAGTCACAGCAAAGACATATCAACAATATATTTCCTTAAATAGTCATGGTTGGAGGCCTACCTCAAACCAATGGTCGATGAAGTTCCGTTGCGCTGCTCCAACTTCCGCTTCCTTTTCCTTAATGAGTGATCAACTTGAAACAATGCAAAGGAAGTACAACAAAGCACGTAACCAGAAAACAACAATGATCTATTTACTCACAAAGTCAAGAAGTCATGAGCTATCAAGTAAATTACGTAAAATACGTAGGAAAACATCATTGATTGCATTAATAATGAAATAAGAGCAAGCTTACAACTGAGTCTTCACATCAAAAGCCTTCCCAAAGGGTCCAACCAGTGTGTTTCTCAAGCATTCACTCTTTGAATATGGATCTCACAACATACAATATCTTTCTCTCACTCATAAGTTCTGACACAAAGTTAAGGGCACTTCACAACCTTGCATAAGCTATCAACAATCTCACACTTGTCACACCCACACCAGCTATCTATCAAACTCAAAAGCACTAACAACACTGCTCAATCCAAGGAATTACCAACTAGCTGATCATATCAAAGGTGAGTGTTTAAATAGGAGAAGGAGTCTCCATAAAATGTGGAAGAGAGAGCTCATCCCCAAGGAAGGTAGTACAAATGACAAAACTGCCATACTAGAGGAGGAAAGGCGACACAAACTATCCCCAAAAACCAGGTCTAGAGACATCCAGAAGGCCAACTGTTGGAACAAATTCACCAATCTAGATCATCACGAGTTTATATCTAAGATTTAGTGCTGACATCGCTAGTAGGTAATGTAGCCAGTCAAAATGTCGCTAAATATAGTAGATAGCCTCGCTCCGGAGCATGAAATCTGACCATTGTAGGAAATAGATGTACTTCCACACTGGAAGCGTGGCTGGACTGTTTACGAATGCCGTCCGTCGCGTATATTAAGTCCATTCTCGTGATGGGGCAAAAAACTTAGGAAAAGTGGGTCAATTGGCAACATAAGGGAGCATTTGTTCAATATGAGCATGTTTTACTTGGACACATGACATAGTAGAAGGATTGGGGTGAAGGAAGTGACAAATTACTGTGTAATAGATGCCCCCTAAAGTATGAAGTCCGAGAGAGTGGGAGGGGTGAAATGCTTTACGAAACTGTCTGAGCTGGAACACGATCTGGAAGAACCTGTAGGTGCAAGTATAATTGATATCTCAGAGAGTGAAATACATGTAGTCTAGGCATGGGCACAACCATCCAAAAGACATACGAACTAGGTTTGTGGTATGGATGCAGCCATCCAGCTAGTAATACCATGATCATGGAAAATTTTAGGGGCTAATGTTCGCCCAATGGGCTAATTTTCCATGATTTTTCCACAAAAAGATTCGCTAATTTCCAATTTTTATAAAAGGTGATTCGCCCAGATTTTAGAATATAAAATTATTTTACCTTTAAAATCGCCAACATCATATAGAGACTATATATAAAATCATTATAAATTTGAATAATTTTACAAATATATCAATAAACATTTTATAGTTTGCATATTAGGGATTAATGAGATTCGCCAATGTTTCTAAACTTCAAGAAAAATTTCCATCCTTAAAATTTTCCTTGACCATGATGATGATAAAGGTATGGTCGCAGCCATCCATGAGGACTTAGGTATGGTCACAAACATCCATCAACGAGTCATGTAATCATGAACCAATCCACGCAGCTCGAACATGTGTGATCTGAGTCCAGGGCCTTGAAACCCAACCAATCATAGTACAAATTCTAGCATGCGAACAGATGTGTTGAAGTCGAGCGTGATAGAAAGTCGCTTCATTATCGGTCAATGAGTAAAACCATTAACAAGCACGAGAGAAACCACCAATAATGCCAATGTCTCTCAAGGTACTGTCTAGTACAATCCACGGAGTGTGAAGAATGAGATGAAGTCGAACACTCATGGAATCACCTAATCGACGACCAATGATGAAAGTCGACCGTTAGGTGCGAAGAACTCACCATTGAGGCATGCAAGTTCCAAGGTACCAAAGGGAATCTCTAGATCAGTCTCCTGGATAATGAGCTAACATCGACAAGAGACGATCCATAGCAAGAGGGCCATAATGTTTCCCCCATCAATGACACGAGATAAGGAACAAGCGGTAGATGGCGAAATAGAGTATCAGAGGAGGAGGTAAGGATGTAAACTACAGAAGGATTATACTCTTGAACATGTCAGCGACACGACTGCGGAGGGTGGCAGCATTCAGGTACCAAGGGATTAGAATTTTGATGGATACAACATGGACCAAATGGGATCAGGCTAAATGGCAACCCAAAACCCCGGAGGGCCAAATGAAAATGTATGGATATCCCAACCTGACAAGAAGCAAAAGTGTCGATGTTCAAGAGTGACTAGTTGCCGAAGGTAATCAATGACAATTTCCAAATTTTCCCCCACCATTGCTGGCGATTACCCCAATTATTTTTGGAAACAAGCTTGAATGGGATAGCATATGCTTGTAAGTTCGACCTTCGGTTGAATCCAACCTAGTAATAGTTTAACGAGCCCTATGGAGGAGAAGCTTGAGTCTCGTCATGGTCACGAGTCCGATGTCGTTATGGTTTAACGAGTCCAACATAGGTAAAACTTGGAGTCTTTTTCATATTTAGGGAGTGTGAAAAAGACATGGAAAAGAAAACTCCAGGAGGGTCCTTAGCTCGAAAAAGTATAAAACAATACTTGAAAGAACTGCTTGACCATTATGATCAAGAAGTACTTTTTGTAATTAGTGGCCCCAATCCGAAAAAGTAAAAACGCGATTGAGGACACATTGTTTCATAACCAGTATCGAACCTAAATCGACAAAGGTCCAATGATATTTTCACATTTATACGGTTAGAAAAGAGCCCAAAGCAGACCTCCATTATTATTCTCTTTAACGAGTCGAAAAGGGAAAAATATTTGGCAATATTTTCATATTTTACGAGTCAGAAAAGAGCTTAAAGGAGACTCGTCCTGGAGGAATGAGTGGTATAAAGGGTAGAAACTAGTTCCGGCAATGGTGGAACTACTCAAAACATGTAATGGTCAATAGGCTAGCTAATAAAACCACTCATCGTTGCGGTTCCTCAAGAAAGGAAAAACAACCAAGTGAAAGCATATGATCGGCCAAAGAGATGGTGGCAATGGAATGAAACAACCAAGGCTCATCTAGCGGAATTTAGCGGATAAACGACAATCACGATATGGATAAATGACAATCACGAAATGTAAATTAGGTATGGGTTCATTTTTACACAAGCTTGAACCATGGATAACTCTGCTTGGATTCGGTTTCATGTTTACACAAGCTTGAAACGAAAAAATATGCTTGTTATGAGTTTGCATGCCCCCAGGCATAATGACGTAAATCGAGGTACATGCCTACCAATATTCTTTGCATTCAACGAGGTGGATGGAATGAAGGTTCACTTTCGAGATCTTGGAAATTCTCGACTTGGATTTTACAAGATCTTAATCAAAGAGTCGATTTGGAAAGGGAGGTATTTCATTTTTTAATGAGGTTGACACAATAAAAGAACTATCCTCATAACCCTTGTTTCATTTTTTAACAAGGTTGACGCAGGAACAAACTATCCTTGGGACTCTTGTTCATGGGCCTTCTGAGAACATGGCTCCCAAGAGGTCGTCGCGAGATGGAAGAACCGCACTCTAGGAGGAATACATGTCATGAGGCACTAATGACAGATCAGGTTCCAATGCCCCTAGTACATGATGTACGAGACCATCTGCATGATCATCAGTAGAGGCGGGGACAAAACAGGTAGCCACATAATTGACCTATGGCAAGGAAGGTACTGCTTGCGAGCAAGAACCGATAGGGGATGATGGATGCACAGGAGGTACCGGGGGATTAAAGAACGATAATTGATCAATGGTCAGCATTCTTCCATCATGTGGAAAACAGACCACATAGAAAAGTGAAGAGATGAGGTCCCCCATGGCATAAACATAGTCACGACCAAGGAGAAGACTAAAATCTAAAGCACCTTGGACAACCATGACGTCTATATAGATGATTTTTCCCCCCCAAGTAATAGGAAGCTTCGGGAGGATCCTTGAAGGTTGACTGGTTCCTCCATCAAATGCCAATAGATTTTACATGATCGGCACAAGCTATGGGGAGCCCAAAGCTTACTAAGTAGTGAAAGACATGAGACTAATTGATGCACCCTCCTCCAAGATAGTGCCAGGGACTACCTTGTCATAGGCATGTACTGTAATCTGAAAAGGCACATAGGATGGAAGGCGGAATGCAGTCAAAGGAAACGACCGAACTACTTGGTGGGGGAATCGTATGATTACCCCCTTGCTCTACAGGAACCAAAGAAGGACCCTCTTGACTAATGGGTATAAAAGGGTCATTTTCAGACTCAGGAGAATCTGAAGAGATGAGAAGAACATGAGCATGACGCTCTTCCAAAATAGAGTGATCAACAGGTGGTGAACCTAAGTTGACACTCTCTCCGACCAATGGTTGGTCTGGAATAGGCTTATCACAGCCAAGTTTGGAAAGAGGAGGATGGAGAAGAGAAGAATCTAAGTCAATCTCTTGGTCGATGGGGAGAGGGTCTAAAGAGAGCCTTTGATAGCCAACAAGAAGTCGAGGTGAAGAAGCTATATGAATTTTCAAAATGGTGGAAGCTTTATCCTTGAGTGGAAAAAGGTGAAGGGGATGGTTTCCTTCACATAGCCTACAGGGGAATCGAATATTCCCTTTCTTCTTACCACTACCAGTTGATAGGGTAGCATCTTCATGAGCTTCAGAGGATGACAAGGGATGAGCCAGATTATGGGACCATACTTCTAAGATCCTAGGAATTCCAGGACAATCATGAAGAAGATGGTCACCCTTGCACAATTTACAAGGAAACTTAACCTTCTGCGGAGGAGCAGAAGGTGTTCCGACCTGAGATGTACTCGGAGCAATAGTTGCACAGGAAGCCTCATGCTTATCATATTTCTTCTTCTTCATCATCATCTTCTTCTTCTTCTTAGTCTCCTGGTTACTAGATATGAAAATTTCACCAGGTGAAGGAGGAGAGGAGGAGGAAGAAACAAGGGAAGAAGGCGTAGGCTCAACCTTGGAATCATCGTGTCGTGGTTCAGATGAAGAAGATGGTGGAATAGGAGTCATGACGCTCGAGACCACTGAGGTTGAAAACAACCATACGTGCAAACTGATGGTTAACCTAGGAAAATACAAGGTTTCCATATACGAAGCACCGACATTTCCAAATGGAGGAAACAGACCAGGATTTCCATCTGGGGGAAGACCTTGGCCGGCAGGCTCAGGGAATGTTGCCATCGAAAATGAGCCTGAAAAACACTCTTATCACAACTAAGAACTCGAACTGTTACCAAGAATATTTCGTGGGTAGTAAATTTTATGACGCAGGAACAAAACTTGACCTTTTCATGTTTCAAGAGTTGAGAAAAGGACGAAAAGGTGACTCTATCTCTTTCAAGGTTTAATGAGCCTGAAAGAATAAGTGCTCAGATGGAACTTTTCTTTTAAGGAGTATGAAAAGGAATGAAAGTGATTACTCTGGAGAACTAGGCAAAAGGTTTACCAAACAACCCGTAAAACTGCATATACACCTTGGCAATCATATGAAAACCAAGGACTTTCCGTGCGATAGTTAATCTTCTTGGATGTTGTGTTTGGTGTGTTACTGTTTGCAAGGCGGCAGACACGACTTCCTAAGGATATAGGATGATAACCTAGTGGGGTCTCCCAACATATACTCGACGGTACATGGGAGCACAATTCTGTACTAGACTGCTATTGAGTCATAGAAGGAGGAATCACCCAACCTTGAGTGAAAACAATAGTGACTAGGTTTAACGACGTCGGAGCACATCTCTAACCTAGACCTATAAATAATGTGCGTTATGTTCCCATGCGTTGTTAAGTTTATTCAGTTCATTTTAAAGTTGATCTTGAATTATTTTTTAGTTTTCAGGCCTTACCGTATGTATACAACAAAATCTAGGATGCAGCTAGAAGGAGTAAAACATCCTTTTACTTCAATGAAAACCTACCTACAGGAGGGTAGAGAGATCATTCCCAAACAAAGAAAACCAAGATAATAAAATGCAGTCACTCAATGCATACAGACATCAATCCCTACAGTGCATGGATATTACTAATGAGAGATTTTATCTTTGCTTTCCAATGTGCAAACTTGAAATTCAAATTTACTTTAACTTTTGTATACTAAATGAATACAGTCTTTTGATTTTGATGTTTTAAATTTAAAAGAAACAAACAATCAAGCATGGAAAAACTGGTTGATCCAAACAATCGTGATCTATGTTCAGTAGTGAAGAGAAATCAAATCAATACCAAAGATTGGTTCAATAATTGTCACTAAAAATCAACCAGAAATAAGAAATGGGGAAGGCTCAATCAAACCAACAAGAATGTTGCAAATGAAACTTGGGCAAACCAACAACCAAGCCAATTTATTCAAGGACTTGAAAGAACGAACTAGGTCACACAGGCAAAAAATGCAAGATTCATTCAACAAACCCAAAGAAAGAGTGCCTTAACCATAAACAATCAAAAACACGCTACTGAGCAAGAGAAAAAGAGCAAGGGATCAACAGGACTGGTGAATTCAGGAGGCAGGATTGAAAAAATAATTCTACATGAATCATCGTGGGGGCTACACAAGCAACTAGTGCCAATGAGCAACTAGCTGTAGCAACAGAGTGACATCGTCATGGAAGTACATGTATTTTCAACGACGTACCAATTTCAAGAGTCGTCGCTACTATGTGACGATATTAAATGACACACAGGACTTTACAAAAGAGTGAGCGCGACGTCGGCGCGACTGTTAAACTATTTTTCATGACGATGTTAAAAACAATCACAAACGAAAAAAAACTTCCAAACAAAAACCAGTTAATCCTACAGACAATAGAGGGATTCCCTATATCGATCCAGGTGACCCAAAATACTGATAGTTAATCCCAAAAATTCAAGAGAGACCAAATCAAAATCAAAACAAGAGAAAACAAGAGAAGAACATAGGACAGAGTCCCTAGTGGATTCGCCAACTTGTGATGCGGGAAAGTGTTCCCTCTACGTACAAAGGCAACCCCTCTAGCCCTAAAGTGGGTCTAGTCACAACAAAGACAGATCAACAATAGATTTCCTTAAACACTCATAGTTGTAGGCCTACATCAACTGGTGGTCGATGAAGTTCTATTGCACTACTCTAGCTTTCACTTCCTTCTCCTCAATGAGTGATCAACCTAAAACAATGCAAAGGAAATACAACAAATCACGTAACAGGAAAACAACAATTCTTAAAAGGCATAGGAAAACATCATTGATTTTATTAATAATGAAATGAGAGAAAGCTTACAACCGATTCTTGACATCGCAAGCCTTCTCAGAGGGTCCAACTAGTGTGTTTCTCAAGCATTCACTCTTTGAAGATGGATCTCACAACATACAATGTCTTTCTCTCACTCATAAGTTTTAACACAAAGTTAAGGGCACTTCACAACCTTCCACAAGCTATCAACAATCTCACACTTGTCACACTCACACCAGCTATCTATCAAACTCAAAAGCACTAACAACACTGCTCAATCCAAGGAATTACAAACTAGCTGACCATATCAAAGGTGAGTGTTTAAATAGGAGAAGGAGTCTCCATAAAATGTGGAAGAGAGAGCTCATCCCCAAGGAAGGTAGAAAAAATGGCGGAACTGCCATACCAGAGGAGGAAAGGTGACACAAACTATGCCAACAACCAGGTCTGGAGACATCCAGAAGGCTGACAAGTAGAATGAATTCACCAAATATGGATCATCACAAGTTTATAACTAAGCTTTACCGCTAACATCACTAGTAGGTAATGTAGCAAGTAAAAATGTCACTAAAGATAGAAGATAGCCTCGCGCCGGAGCATGAAATCCGACCGTCATGGGAAACAAATGTACTTCTGCGCTTGAAGTGCGGCTGGATTGTTTACGATCGTCGTCCGTCATGTATATTAAGTCCATTCTAGCGATGAGGTAGAAAACTTAGGAGAAGTGGGTCAATTGGAAACATAAGAGAGCATTTGTTCAGTATGAGCATGTTTTACTTGGACACATGACACAGTAGAAGGACTGGGGTGAAGGCAGTAACAAATTACTATGTAACAGGAACCTAAGTAGATAGAGTGTGAGCTAAAGGAGGAAGAATCATACTCTACAATAGAAGAGGAATCAAAAGATGAAGAGCCACAAATTCCAGTTGTGAGAAGATCAGTTTGAGAAAGAAGTCAGCCAACAAGGTATAGTCCATTTTCTTTCTATTCAAATTTTGCTTTATCTTTTACTAGTGATGATCCCAAAACTTTCAGGGAGGTAGTAGATTCAGAGGATGTAAAACACTGGAAGGAGGCCATGGTTGATGAAATGGAATATTTGGACAAAAATGAGGCTTGGGATATGGTGGAGTTGTTGGCTGGAAGAAAACCCATTGGAAGAAAATCGGTGTTTAAGAAGAAGATGAATCCCAAAGGCAAGGTGGAGAAATACAAAGCTTGGTTGGCAGAAAACGATTATTCCCAGGTGCCAGGAATTGGTTTTTGTGAGATTTTTTCTCCTGTTGCCAAGGTGGCTTTTATTAGATTATTTTTATCTATTGTTGTTGCTTTTGATTTTGAGGTAGAACAGATGGATGTGAAGACAACATTTCTTCATGGGGATCTGGAAAAAAAGATCTACATGAAGCAACCTAAATATTTTGTGGTGAAGAGAAAGAAAGAACTGGTTTGCAGGTTAAAAAAAGACTATGTATGGGTTAAAACAATCACCAAGGATATGGTATCAAAAATTTGATACATTTATATGGGGACTTGGCTTCACTAGAAGCAAAGAAGATCATTGTGTGTATTTCAAATTAATTAGTGACTATGTTATTTATTTGGTCTTTTATGCGGATGATATGCTGCTTATTAGAAGTGACAAAGAAACGATTCGGGATTTGAAGTCCCAATTTTCCTCCAAATTTGACATGAAGGATATTGGTGCTGCAAATTGTATTTTTGGCATGGAAATTAAATGAGATTGGGAAAAGATGAAGCTTTGGTTAAACTAGAGGAAGTATGTTGAGACAATAATTTAGAGGTTTAATATGCATGATAATAAATCGATGAAGGTTCGTATTCCTGTAGGTGTAAATTCATCTGCTGAATAATGTCCCAAGACACAAGAAGAGGAAGAGGACATGTCTCATGTTTCATACGTAAATGCAGTCGATATCTTGATGTATGCAATGGTCTGTACTAGACCAAAAATTGCACATGTAGTGGGAGTATTGAGCAGTTTTATGTCAAAACCAAGGAAGCAACATTGGACAACAGTGAAGTGGGTTTTTAGGTATTTGTGTGCCACTAGTGATTATGGTCTATGCCACCAAGGAAGACTAGGATTTGATAGAGTTCTGGACATCCGTGGCTTTGTTGATGCACACTAGGTTAGGTTAATGGATTGGGGTTTATGAATGCTTCGGTATGTATATACATGTAGTGTAACATTGAAAGGAATAATTATTTTTTTGTTTCTCACCATTGTATATTTTCTATTTTTAAGGATCTATTTACAACTAATTTTTGTACAGGGTTAAAATCTACACTCACGACAATTTGAATTCCTATGACATTTTGACCTTACACAGTTCATGTTCTAAATGTTTCCTTTAGACTTCCACTTTACAATACATTTTGAATAGGTAATTAAATAATCCACAATAATGATGTGGCATATGATGACTTGTGAAAGGACATGAAATGACACTGATGACATGGACTGCGTGATGATGTGATAGCGCCAAGTTGTCCTTCTTGAAAATATGGTACATCTTATTCTTCTTCTTCCTCCTTATGACTTGAAGATGAGGAGTCTTCCATGTGATCTTGATCTTGATATTCTGTTATAGTCTGGTGTTCCTTCATCTTCTCGTTTGATGATCATATTATTTCTTCAGCTCCATATGTGTCTTCTTGACTTGATCTTGTGTCTTCTTTAAAATATGGTACATATTATTCTTCTTCTTCCTCCTTATGACTTGAAGATGAGGATTCTTCCATGTGATCTTGATCTTGATCTTCTGTTATAGTCCAGTGTTATTTTGTCTTCTTTCTTGATGATCATATTATCTCTTCAGCTCCATATGTGTCTTCTAGCATGTCCTCCTTCTCCATGTCCCTCTTAATCATCTTGCCATGGCAGGATAAGGTACCTATTTGTGAAATTAACTCAGGACAAGATGACATCAGTGACTATGTAGTTTCACAGTTCAAGTAGTCAAGGGGAGTCTTGATCCTTGAGACTATGCAATGCATAGTTCAAGCTAGGCTGCAGAAGAAAATTGTGTTGTCTTGGAGCTCTAGGTGATGGGATAAGGAGATGGGAACTAGATTAGCCTATTGTGCAGTTCTGGAGGACAGATGAGCCCAAATGATTGCACAATTGTACATCTGAGGGATTCAATGGCGAGCTTGAGTCATGAGACTACGTAGTACACAGTTCAGGTAGGACGAGGGAGACAAACTGTGTAGTTTTTGGACTCAGTGAGCTTAGCTACAAGGTTTTGCATAGATTGGGAGAAATGCACAGTCCTGGGAGGTAGAGGAGGCTATCCCATTGTGTAGTTGTGAATTTTAGGGCCTAAGGGATGAGCTTAAGGCTAGAGACTACACAATGCAGAGTTAAGGATAGGATTGTAGGAGGAATTACGCAATTTTGGGAGGCAAGGTCAAGGTTTGGGCACTAAGGTTGCGAAATGTTCAGTTCTGGGAGGAATATACGTCACATTGAATAGTGCTAAGAGACAAGGTCACTACTTGAGGCTTGAAACTACACAATGTGCAGTTCAGAAAGGTTGGATGAGGCTAGGTTGTTGGGGATTTTCTAAAATTTGGCTAAGTGTGGGACCAAAGAGACTGTTGTGAACAATGACATGATTTGACTATGATCACATGTTTGAAACACTTTGATGACACAATAAAGTATATCATCTGGAACACGTTAACAACATATTTCCCTCAATGTGACAACTTTATGATGACTTTACGACAAGTGTGACACTAAAGGTACAGTTTGCGATGATCGTGATGATGCTTGTGCGACAATGATTAAAAATTTGGGAATGAGTGTGACTAATTTTTACATGTTTATATCAAATCTTTCACACAAATAAAACCTCTTCAAACTACCAAAACAATCATCCATACATTATGCAACAAATAGCAAGCGAAAATGCAACTATTTCTAACATGCGAATGACTCTTGCGATATGTAAATGAAATTGAAAGTAACACATGAAAGAGCACAGAATCATGAAAAAAACACTAATTAAAGTGAAATACAGTGAAATAAATATCCCAAAATATGAAAATGATACTCGTGAAAACAAAGGTGCACAGGAGCAATAGTTTGCAAAACTCATCGAAATGGAAGTACAAACACAACTAGAATGTGAGAAATTGTTGTTTTTAGTGTGCACTACCTGTCGACATGGATTGAACATCGAACAAGGATAGTCTTGATGGAACATGTTATTCTTGTCCAATCTTGCGTAAAATAATGTGCTCATGCTCTTGTTATAGACTAATCATGTGTGAGAAAGTGACTTTGACACTTCTAATCCAAGAAGGGAGCTCAAAAGCATTCACTGACCAAGAAGTGACTATGGAATGACCAATCTCAAGATCAAGTGTACACAAAATTTTGGAGGGTGTTTGTCGCGGTGACAACACTTCCTCTTGAGTTCTAATACTTTACTAGTTAACAACTTTAAGGATTTATTCAACTTTTCCATGTTTAAAGGATATTTCTCTTTAACTTTAGTGGAAGAGGCTTGGAACTTTTCAGCAGCATCTTTGGAGTCCTTTGAATCTTCCTAATCAACAATTACCCCAATAGACCTTAATTCCTTCTCAAAGGAAATTACTTCTACAATGTTAAGATCCAAAGTATATTTTGTGGCACACTTGACAAAAACATAAATTTTAGTGGGAAAGGAAGTAGTATAATAATATTTAGTAATAGAATAATGTGGTTGTATATCAATGGGGAATTTGTTCAAAATACATATTTGATTGAAATCCTAATCCTTTTTTTACCCCCCATATTAATGTTTTTGAGTTCCTTACGTAACATGGATGGAGTTTTATCAATAACACAATTTTCTAGGAATAATTGTTTAAACTCCCTCCAATTATGGATTGAATTCAGTGGAAGGATATGGTACTAGACTGATGCTTTACCTTCTAGAGTGTATGGAAATAATATAAAATAAACATCATCAAAACATACTCTAACATCCAAAAATTATAGTAGAAGTCACCAATATGATCTTTGACCTTCGCTTTCTTGTGAGCATCATACTTGGTAAGAAAATCCTTTAGGTGCTTTGGTAAGTCATGAAGATTGCCCAGAAGATTGAGAGGCTCTTGGGCCATCCAATCCAATTGTTCATTGGCCATGTATTCATTCTCCTCCTCCTCCTCCTCACTCTCTGATTCTAAAGACTCTTCTCGTTCACCATTCAAATTCTCGTTATTATCAAACTATTCATATTCCCTCAATTTTTCTTCATCAGAAAAATGAAAATCCTCCTCGTCTCCATCTATATTTTCCCCAATAGGTGGTGGAAGATCCCATTGATGATGAAATCCTTCAAAAGGATCAACTAAATCTTCAAGGGTTATGTTAACCAATTCTTCCACTAAAGAAACCAACACGCCATGGTGGGTTGTCTCTTTCTTTGTTTGCTTGAGGAAGAAAGGATGTGACAGTAAGCAATCTAAGAGATTTATAAAACTAACAAGTAATAGGTGGAAGTGTCTGGACTTGGTCGTAAGTGACTTCGTATGCATGCTTTAGACCTTGATGAGATGACTCTTCTTATTCAAATATATGAGTTGGAGTTGGGCTTGGATAATTACTACCTTGCACAAAAGGTTTTTTATTTGAATGTGGCTAGTTTTCAATTATAAAAAGGTTGTCATCCTTCTAACACTAGAACTATTGACAGTGTTAGAATCTACCAACAGTCAGAGGGTATCCCTGATATGAAGTATCAAGTGGACCTCACACAGTTTGGAGTAGGCGCCCCAAATAGAAAATTAGGCTGGTTGCCATAATATTAAATATTTTCCTTGCCAACAATAAATGACACAAGAGAAGTGCATTTTATTTCAAGATAAATGAGTAAGTTAGCTTTGTGGTGTATCTAATTGCAAAGTGTATAATGTTTCTTTCACAGAATGGAAAAGAAAGTGAGTCTTTAATAGAAAAGTAATATTACTATCCTAATAAATACACACATATATCTGAAAGAATCGTTAATAATCTTGCGAAATATTTCACAAAGAAATAATGATCATGAAATCAAGAGACACACATTTCAAAGATACATATTAAATCCAATGAAATAGTTCATTTTCATTAGTATGTAGAGACATAAAAACACACCACAAACAATGAAAGAATAGTCTGACAGTCATTCATGACATATGTATGAAAAGTGTGTTGGCTACAAGAGCTTCGAATTATAAATTGAAAGTCACAAGATACACCATTGCAATGATACAACGCTAGTTCCAATAATGGAACATTAAGCATCTACTTCTCGAAATATTAATCTTCTCTCCTATGCCTAGCTTGAGAAGCCAAGGTGAAAATTCCTTCACTTGAGCTATGAGGGCATATATATAACAAATGAGGTGACTGTCCACCTCCCTTATGACTCTTAAGTTTCCCTCATTACTCTTGAACTGCCATGTGACTTTTCAAATTCATATGAAACCATTGAGCTTATATATGACTCTTCGCATTATATGTGTGACCCTCAATCTTCCACACCTTTTAAATTTTCTCATTTTGGAAATTACATAATTACATCCACAAACGATGTGGAAAAATAAAATGACACATAATATTCCTATGGTGACACTTGGATAAACCATGACTTGGCAATGATGAAATGGAATTCAATGTAGAGTGCTTATGTCAACCTTCTCTCCTTGCCTCCATCCTTATATCTTCATGATAAGTCTTGCATGAGCTTCATTTTCATCCTCCAAGAGGTTGGTTGGTATGGAGTCTTCCATGTGATCTTGATCTTCCTTCTTTTGTCGTGATCTGGTGTCCCTTCATCTCCTTGCTTGATGATATCTTCATGGTTTCATATTCACAAGAGTCTTCTTACATTATCTCATTGGAATCCTCCTTGATCATCATCTGATCATGTTAAGATTCTAGCACCTGCAAATGGAATTCATTTATGACAAGACAAAAATAGTCCTAAACTTTCCTAATCTAACTTGTTCTTCATGCAGCATATTGATTGATTCAAGACAATGGGAGGAGGCTCAGGAATTATGAATTGTGCAAGGACAGGAGGAAAGGGTGAGGTTCTAAGTTCTAGGACTACATAGTGCACAGTGACTAAGGGTCAGGAAAGCAAGGTTATGTAGTTGAGGAAGTTAAGGATGCAGTGAGGTAGGCTTGGTCACTATGATTTTGCAATGCATAGTTTTGGGAGGGCTAATATAGTTGATTGCACAGTTGAGTAAGTCAAGGACTGAGATAGAGCTTGAAATTTGACTAAGAATGCATAGTGTGCAGTTGAGGCCTGACTGAAAAAATATTGCGCAGTGAGCAAGTGCAGGAAGCAGGGATTGGGCATTAGGATTGCGTAATGTGCAGCTCTTGGAGGCAGCGACTGTGAAGTGACTAGGGCCTGAGACTTTGCAATGCAGAGTTTAGTGAGGCAATATGAGGATTGGTTGGTTGACCAAGTTGTGAAGACAAGAACACTTAAGAATCTGAAAAAGTGTGGGATCAATGAAACAAAAGGTGAGACCAGAACAAATAACAAGACGTGAACATAATCACACACTCATAAACGATTAACCACATAACAATGAAACATTAACACCCAAAATTAACCCTCATCCATTGAAAGGACATAAAAACAAAACTTGCCTCCTAGTGCGACACTTGATATACACCTTGTGACACTAGTGCCGAATGCAACAAGAAAGTGTCAATAATTTAGGAATAAGTCCAAATCCTATCTCTATGATAGATAGAACCCATTAGTACAATATAAATCATTGGATTTTCCTATTAGAAGGTGCGCTATGACTCTCTTTCACAAAAGGTGACACTTCCCTTAACAAAAGATGACACTTGGGATTTCTTCACAAAGGGACTTGAAAACTTAGAGAAAAAGTATGGAATGACTTTAACAATTAGAAATGATAGTTCACATGGTTAAAGGAAGGCTACAAAATTTTAATATAGGCCAAAATTTGGAGGGTGTTTTAGCAGCGACAATAGTTCCATAGGTGATAAAGAGATCCACATGGGTAACCTTCTATTGAAATGGGATAAACCCCATGAGGACAAGGGAAAACATACAAAATTTCAATCCTTGGGGCTTGGCTCATTCCTGATCCATGAATTTCTTGGCCTACATACCTATAGATTGTAAATCTACATGGGGATATTGAGTAACTCCTTGTTAATGGCAAAGACTTAGGAAATTACTTCCAATAAAAACTATGTGAGTTGCTCCTACTTTGTATATATTTTGTTTTATATGCTTCTCATTTTTGCATTAACTTTCGGTATGTTGGTTACATTTAATTTTGGTTTTCTTTCACATTTTTCATCGGGCCCGTGTACATAAATAAATGGATTGTACATAAGTAATTTGTTTGTACCAATTTTATCAAATGCCGATAATAAGACTATGGTAACTATTCATTAATTGGATAACATTAGATCTCCATTAGTTGGTTTAGTCATTAACATCTTATGAGTCAGTCTCATCCAAACGGAAAATAAGAATTAGCTCTTATTGGGAACTCTACTAAGTTTTGAAACATGAGTCTTTAATATGATCTCCATGACTTAATTGGACTCGAATTAATGAAATTATGTGTTAAATGCATCGACACATTTGGTAGAGTAGGAATGGAGGGAAAATTTCAAGACTGAGCAAATCCATTTCAAAAAATATTAAAGTATTTGAAACACAAGGAAAAACCTCTCTGATTGTAAAATAAGTCGAGATCCATCATATGCCCTAGTGCAAATAACACCCATATAATGCAAAATCACATGAAAATTAAAATAAATAAAAGGTTAAAGGCATAAGAAAGGCTTCCTTCATAGAGAGGTGATGCGAGAAACTTTATCGAGACTATATACGCTTTCTAGTAGTGAAGAAATGCTTATGATTTCTTGAGTCATTTCGTCGAGAACATGGATGCTTGCTGGCAGTGGAGCAACACCACAGACTCGTATGTAATTATAAACACTTTAAAATCACACACATAATATCTCCATCTCCTATCAAATCCTTTAGTGTTTGACTCATATATTGATTGATGTCTCACAAATAGAGACCAATGAAAATTAACAGAGAGACTAAAATTCTAATCAAAGATAAAGAAACTTAGCTAATGATACCCATAAATTTAGGCCAATACTTCCTAACGAGAAAACTCCTTCATCAATAAGGACTAAACTAGAGGTGTTGAGGTCCTACCCATGAAACACTAATTTTTGTAGCAGCTACAATAGCACCAAATTTTTGGCATACTTTTAAAATTTGAAATCCCCCTCATTATGTGTTTCAATGAATGAACATCCTTGTATAACCCTAAACCAATGAGTTAAGAAAAATTTTAATGAAAATAATTATAGGTGACTTTCTTAGCACATCTTTTTATGACCTTGCACGTCACGCTCATCCTCGAAACAATTCAATAATATTCATTAGTGTAGCATAACGTTGCTCCTTTCTATGGCACATCACAAAGAAAATCATCCCAAATCAATCTCCTTTTCATAGTTTTCCCTTTGAGCCTCGTTGCACCGCCTTAAATATATGAAAAATTATTATCACACTAGTACATTTAATGCACATAGAGGCCCTCTCATGTGTGACAATTATACATATAGATGAGACCCTTTTTCATTGTTACTTTTTTCTCTTGTCACCTAAGCCTTTAGATTGTCGATGCAAGAAAGCAATATAGAGCATGATTTGCTTCTTAAGATCCCACTTCCACCAATAGTTAGACCATCATGCTAGGTGTTAGGTAAGTTCTTGTGCTCACCCATGTCATTTCATTTTCTTTATCATTTCACCTCCACACACAACTTTGAATTCTTGTCTGGTGACCTTCTTCATACCCTTGTGTTTTTATATATCATTATTCATAAATCATTTTCATTTTCTTTGCATTCTCCTTTTCCCTAAAATCCTGAATTATTCCACACTTAGCCATTTTTTCCCTTCTCCTTGATCCCACAGCATGGACTAATGTGATTCTTCATGTAGTGTTACTCCCCTCTACCAGACCCTTGCATAAAAATGCCAAGCTTAATCCAATCCCCTCACAGTGAAATTTCCATGATTACAATGACTAGAATTTAATCTTTTATCTACTAGAGATTATTTATCTTATGTAATTTACTTTATAACAAATAATGATTAACTCCCTATTTCAATCTTCAAAAATAGTTTTTTTGCAGAAGATAAAATACTAGAAATGAGAAATATCCACACACGCAAAAAAAACTTGACACTATAATTTCTAGACAAATGTCCTTGGGAAAATCCCGAAGGGAAAACTAGTGCAACAGATGAGGGTTTTATTATTATTAAACAATTTGAGAAATTATAGTTGGTTTCCTTTCATTGGAAAACCTCTGGAAAATACTGATCTTCTCTAGAAAAATAATCTAGAGACTAATTGTCTTCCTCTACAACTGGATCCTACCTTTGCCAACAAACTCACACCTCTTGCCACTCGCAATAAAACATAGAAATGACCATTATTTTCTCAAGTAAATCCACACAAACACAAGGAATTCCTCCCTGCAAGTCATTCTACCTCCTGTATCTACTAGACACACTCGTTTTGCCTCCAAGATATAGATCCGACAACTAGAAACTGAAACATGGTCTCTGACAACTTGCATTGGATAAATTTTCTAACTCGAACTATTATTTTCAGCCTCCATTTTCCTATCACTCATACATTATAAAAAATTTGGAAATATATTTCATAATCCTACTCCCAAATATTTGTTGAACCTCAGCTACTAACTCTCTCCCTAGCTTCAACTACACCCTTGTTTAATCACTACAATTGGGTAGTCGAACTGCTCTATGATTAAATGTGTCTTCTCCACCCCCATTGACCTTGCTCTTATACTTTTATGTTGGGTATCCAATGAAAATGATCACATCTCAATCAATGGATATAATCATCTTGACTCAGTCAATACAATTTTATGGAAGTCTCTAGAGCAAAATCAACCTCCCTCAATTAATCTTATGTAATTAACCACTTTCCCTATATTATGAAATATTTAATTATAGGATAATTAATCCAATTGAGGTGTCTCTAAGGCTTTTGTAATGAAACATTTTCTTGGTTTTGGATATCATGTATTGCTTAGCCTCTTATTACACCATAGAGACTAGAACACTTGTCTTCTTCTACTTGAAAAACTAACATTCCCTCTTAGCAAGAAAGGTGTTCTCTACTACTCCCATCTTGTCCTTGAAGTAGAAAACAATTTCCCTCCCCAAGGCCATCATGAGTATATCAACAACCTACTAATATATGGGAACATGTTATAACCAAACTAATCCACACTTCACAAAATCCCTGGTGAAGTGGCATCATATGTCAATATGCTTTGACCTATCATAGAATAATGGATTCTTAGAGAACCTGATGCAACTCTAATTATCATAATAGACAGTAGTCGACTCCATCCTATGACATGAAAAACTCATTGGTAGCTTCCAAAGTCAACTAGATTCGCATGTGGCCATTCTAGTTGTCATGTATTTTGACTCCACAAAAACTCAATGCGTATACTTCTACCTCGTTCTGCACTAAGGGACAACTCTTGATCCAATTTTAAAGTGACACCCCGATGTGTTTTTCCAATCCACTGAATTTCTTGCCCAATCAACATTTGTATATCCATATAACCTAACATCACCTCGATTATGCCTCAACCCATATTCAAATGTGCCAAACAAGTACCTCAATATATGTCTTGCCATTTTCCAATGCACTCTCTTAGGTCCCACCATAAATTGACTAAGTGTGTTTACCATGAAACAACTGTATAGCCTTGTGTTGACTAGATACATGAGTGGACATATTAGTTGTCTATACAAGGTTGGTTCCACATAGTTGTCCTCTTATGCATCTATATTCCTCTAGTTAGTAATCATAGATGTGGACATGGTTCTATAGTCCTACATCTTGAAACTCTTCATCGTCTACATAGTATATCTCCTTTGACCAAGGAAGATATCCTCGTGTATTATTTATATCTCTCCAAGCCTAGGAAGTAAAGCATCAACCCCAAATCCTTCATCTCAAATCAAGCTTCTAGGTTCCTCTTGCAATCCTCTATGAGCCCTAATGACCCTGTCAAGAAGATTTCATCTACATACAACACTAGGATGAGTGGCTCACCCTCTACCATCAAATAGTAAAGGTTGGAACCGACATCACTCTTCACAAATCCCATCTGGTATAAGTAGATTTCAATCAGACCATACCATGCCTTAGGAGTCTATTTGAGCCCGTATATTGATTTATTCAGCCTACAAATTTGTTTTCCTCTCTCATGTGTCTTGAAGCCCTATGGTTTTTCTATATATACATCCTCATCTATCACCCCATTCAATAATTTTTTCTTGACATTCATCTTGTGAATTTTCCATCCCATCTGAACTGCTAGAGATATCACTTACCAGATGGAAGCATATTTGGCCACTAGGGTGAAGATCTCCTCATTATCTATACCTTCCTTCTACACATACCCCTTGGCCATAAACCTAGCCTTATACTTCTCTACACTACCGTATACAATGTAATTGATCTAATAGATCCACCTAGAGCCTACACCTGACCTATCCACATGTCTAGGCATGATCTCCCTACATTTTTTGTCATAATGGAGCTATACTCCTCCACTATGGAATCCTTCCACAACTAATGTAGTGAAACCTCCTAATAAATTGAAGGTTCAACAACCTATTCCACCAATTCTTGGTACTCGTATGGCTATCTTCACTACATCTTTCCCATCCTAGGAGTCACCATAAAATCTTGTGCATCCTTCCACATCTAACGAACTTCACTATAGGTTCTATCGCTATTCATGGGTGCGTTGTCAAGGTTAATCCTCTCTACAGATAGAGATGATCCCTCTAGCCCAATGAGTGAGTCTAGCAACTAAGGTGAAAATCAATTAGACATCTTCCTAGGTTATAATTGAAAATAAGAACGAAAGAGATGGCCTACCTTATTGTGATGCTATTGCGATATCCTTTGTTGAGGATCCTGAACCACTTGTATCATGGGCTTGTTCCTTCTTCTCTCAATTTTTATGTACCTGCACAAGTGATCAAGACACAACGAGGCATACCAAAACAAATAGAAAATCCAATAGCAACCTACTTAACTGATCAAGGAATGTCACGCTAAATGATATATGAAAATATGCATTTTGGGAGGATGAACCAATAGTTGTGTATTATTAGAAAATAAAGGGAAGCTTATAACCAAAGCGTTGGTGTTGATAGGTTCTCCTTGAGTGGTAATCTAAGTCCAAGCCAAGAACTCTCCAACCACTCCTTCTCCAAGTCAAATGAATAGCCTCTAGGCACAATATTAGTATAAGGGTGCAAATAGACATAGACCAACCAACCTCTAACCTGACCAACCATTTTTAAATGGGAGAGGATGAATATATAGGCTGGAAAAGGGAGTTAGGATCTCTCCAAATATAGGATTAGGCTCTTATCTCAAGGAGGTATCTCATAGCTATAAGACCAAGATGCCAAGTTGGGAGAAATTGACCTCAGTTATGCCAAACAACCTCCAGTTCACCGCTCTGGAAGCTTCTAAATCATGAAGCTTCTCATCCTCTTTGAGAAAATTGTCTTTTTGGGATCATCGCAGGTATATGAGAAAACAAAATGATGTCATTATGGGTCTAGAAGAGTGCAACATGCGACCATCACATTTTTTAGTCACATACAGGCAATGATTCTCAAATTAGGGTTTGAGAGTTATTTCCTTCAGGGGAAGCTCAAGGCATTTTCCAATCAATGTCTTAGGAATTATATGAGCTGAATATATGAATGATTACACTACATAATGGTCATGTTTCAGTAACTTCGTCATATGTCACAGGGAAGTGCAGGAGGTGTGAAAAAATACTATGTAACAGATGCCCCCTAAAGCATGAAGGCAAAACAAGGAGTTATGGCTGAGATGCTTTGAGAGATTTTTCAAGGCAGAGGAAACACACTATCAGGAGACCTTCAAATCAAGGACGCATATACATATACATATCTGAGATCAAGACATGAATCTACGACATGGGCGCAACCATCTAGATGACAAAGACTATGTGAAAAGATCCATGGCATGGGTGCATCCATCCAAGACAAAAGGATAATCTGTAATCTAAGATCCAAGGCATGGACGCAACCATCTGATATATAAGGATCATCGTCATAAATATAAAGTCCCATGGTATGGTCACAACCATCCATATAGATGTGATATCTTCTCTCTCCCTTCCCTATAAGTTGGCTTTCCTAGCAATTCCAGAGGTGTAAGCCTAGAGAAATGCTATAGAAATGGTCCATCTAAGTGGAAAAATGTGTACAATCAGGAACAAAATATAACTCCATGCAACATGAGCCATATCAGACAAGACTCAGGGTCTTGTGCTCCATCCCAACCCTATCAGTATGAATTCTAACATGCGAATGAATGTGTCGAAGTCGAACATACTAGAAAACCACTTGAGTATCGACCATTGATGTGGACGGTTAACATGCATGAGAGGAACCACCCATAATGACAATGGATCTCAAGGTACGATAATGCAATTTGTGAATGTGAAAACAAAGTTGATGTTGAACACTCATGGAATCACCTGATCAAATTTCAATAGTGAAAACATGTCATTGGATGTGAAGAGATTACCATCATGTTATGTAAGCTCTAAGGTACTAAAAGGGAGTTTCTAAGTCATGTTCCTGGGTAATGAGCTGAATTCGATAGGAAGTGAAACATTGAAGGAGATTCATAATGATTCCCCCATCATCGACACGAAATAAGGAATAAAGTGGAATTAAATGAGTAGGATCCAAGACTGTAGCAAAGAGTCGGACAATGTATAGGTAATAGACTGCAGATAGGACTTCTCTTGAACATATTGATGACACAACTCTAGAGTGTGGTAGCATTTGACTCAACATAGGACCAAGGATCATAATGAAAATGTGGAATAATCAAATAAGAGGAAAAATGGATTACCCAAACCCGGAAATACAAGTGACTAAGTGAGGATATCCCAAACCCGACACGAAAACATAAGAGTGTCATGTTCAAGAGCGACATGTTGCTTATGCAAGAGATGTTTAACTTTCACTTTTTCCCAACTATTTCTAGTGAGTACCTCTCTATTTTTACATGAGCTTGAAGAGGATACCATATGCTTGTTGTATAATTTCACCCTTCATATGAATCCATTCTAGTAAGTTTTATGAGTCCTAGTAAGGAGAAACTCGAGCTCTTCATGGTGACAATTCTTCCATCGCTTCATTTTTATGAGTACAACAGAAGAGTAACTCTATGTATTTTTCATATTTAGAGAGTTCGAAAAAGAGACAAAAAAATAAAACTCCATCATGCCCCTTTTCGTAATTTGTCCCTCAAACCCGAAAAGGTATAAAACAATATTCGAGGGAACCTCTTGACCATATCGACCAAGGTGTACCTTTTTTGTAAATAGTCAATCTCGGCCTGAAAAAGGGGTAAAATTATACTGAGATGATGTCAATTCATTTACTTTAATGAGTTTGAAATGATAAGTACTCCACAATATTTTCATTTTAGAGAGTCAGAAAAGAGCTTAAAGATGAATCTGTCTAGAAGAACGAGTGGTATAAAGGATAACAACTGGTTATGTAATGATGGAACTACTCAAAACACGTAAGGGTTAAGGGGCTGGCTAATAATACCACTCATCACAGATGTTCCCCTGGCAAGGGTAAAACAATCAAGTGAAAGCATATGATTGACCAAAGAGATGGTATGATGGAATGAAAAAACCAAGGCTCATCTGGAAAAAATCAGTTGATAAAAGTGGCAATCACGAGATGTAAAGTGGGAATGATTTCATTTTTACACAATCTTGAAACACGAGAAATTGTTCTTGGATTTGGCTTCATTTTTACACAAGCTTGAAACAAAGATAAACTATGCTTGGGTTTGGTTTCATTTTTACACAAGCTTGAAACAAAGATAAAATATGATTGAGATAAGTTTGCATGCCCCCAGCATAATAAATCAATTCGAGGTACACACCCCAAAAACTTCATTTCATTCACCTAAGTAGACTATTGGTTACTAACATATGGATGGAATGATGGTTCACTTATGAGATCAAGTGAAGTACTCGACTGGGATTTTACGAGAACTAATTCAACGACACGAATTGGAAGGGGATTTGTTTCATTTTTTAACGAGCTTGACACAGGAAAAGAACCATGCTCATGAAGACCTATTTCATTTTTTAATGAGTTTAACATAGTAAAGAACTATCCTCATGGTCCTTATTTCATTTTTTAAGGAGCTTGACACAAGACAAGGAACTCTACTCCATGGTCCTTGTTTCATATTTTAACGAGCTTGACACAAGACAAGGAACTCTGCTCCACGATCATTGTTTCATTTCTTAATTAGATTGACACAAGACAAGGAACTTTGCTCCATTCCCTTGTTTCATTTTTTAAGGAGCTTGACACAAGATAAGGAACTCTGCTCCATACACCTTGTTTTTTTTTTTAAGGAGCTTAACATAAGACAAGGAACTCTGCTCCATTTCCTTGTTTCATTTTTTAAGGAGCTTACACAAGACAAGGAACTTTGCTCCATATTCCTTCATCACAGACCAAAATAGGCTATGGCTTTCAAAAGGTTCTCATTAAATGGGAGAATAGCACTTTGGAATGGATACATGTCCAAGGATCCAAATGAAAAATCGGGCTCCAATGCCCCCAGTACATGGTGTACTACATCACCTACTAGATCATCAGTAGATGTGGGAATGGAACAGGTGGCCACATAGTGAACTCGTGGTGGAGGTGATACTACTTACACATACAAACCATTTAGCGATGATGGTTGAGTGGGAGTTGATTCACAACCAATGAATGTTAGCTAATCAATGATCACAATGTTTCCTTCATGTGGGAAACACATCACTCGAAAGAAGGAAGAGACAAGAGCTCCCATGAGGTAAACATAGTCATGTCCTGTTAGGCCCCTATACTGCTAGTATAACCCCTTATTATTATTAGTACAACCCACTTATTATATTAATGTACCCATGTAGTGCCCATATTGTTACTATTGTGCCCCATAGAAGCCCACTATTGTTATTATTGTGCCCTTACATTATTATTGTTTTATAGGCTCTGATTATGTTATGACCCCTTAGACTCCTATATATAGAAAGGAGGTCTTTTCATTTGTATCATCCAAGAATTTTCATTTATGTAATGTAAAGGAGGTTTCCCCCTCGAAGAGGCTGAATTCTAAGGCGTTGATCTATATTTTCTATCTTTTCTTGAGCTGGTTTCATAACATTTGGTATCAAAGCTTTGGATTCTAGGGTTTCACTGCTCCAAACAGGTCATCGTGGAATTTTCACTATAACGTTTGTCCTGCGACGTTTCAAAAGTTGAAACAAAAACCCATTTGAGAAGACATCGCACTAAATCTCAGGTCTAAATTTCAGAGTTGTTTGCGCTATATTTGCGGAGATATGATCTGAGGAAGTTGGTCTTTTTGTAGACTCTTGAATTAAATTCCAAACAGGTTACATGGGGAAAATCGCCATAACGTTTTCTCTGAGAATTGGATTTAAATTTCATAAGAAGGTACAGAAAGAGGATGGACTGTAGTTTCTTCTATATATTGTTTAGAGCTAAAGGTTGAAACAATGTCTCATGGCACGTCGTACAAGTTTGATCTACTGAACTAGTCTATAATCAAGTCACTGTGGGAGATTTCGCATAACTCTTCCTTGGAGAATCCAATTTGGATCAAACTGGTGGCATTGGAAAGAGGAAACTGAGGGCTACCATAGGTCACAATTTCAAAACTTAAAGATCTGAAAGTACAGAGTTACAGTCGTTTCAAGATCGAGCTCCTAAAATCAAGATAAAGCAAGATGAGGAAGTTTGATGGCAAGGATCCAGTAAATTGGATACTTCAAATGGAGAAATATTTTGATCTACATGGTGTACCACTATTACAAAAGGTATGTATTGCATATTCATATTTAGAACTGGATCAATTTTTATGGTATGAAGGGCTTTGTTCTCGTAAACAACTTGTTATGTGGTCAATTTTCACAGAGGAAATGATATCACATTATGAGGACACAAAGAGCAACACCTTCTTTAGAGCAACACCACA
>APFE030242093.1:4104-44442 GCA_000404065.3 Pinus taeda
ATTTAAATAAAAAAAATTTTCCTTCAGGGTTTTAGATTAAATTTTAAATTTTGTTTTTAAGTTTAATCTTTGTCTGAAAGGGCATAAAAATTTTTGTGGGAAAATTATTTTTGTTGCCAGATTCAGTTGTTTTCATGTTATATCTTTCACTCTGAGATCTGAAGTTTCAAGTCGAGATACGAATATGATATCTAGTTAATGGTTTATAACTCGTGGTGGTTTTGAAGCATTCATCCTTTTTTAAATCTTCAGTTGTTGGATATCATTTGGGTCATTCAAAGAGCACTGTGATCTAGCTGATGATAAATGATTGTTGTTCATGTTTCATGTTTCTATATCATTTAACAAGTAATCATCTTAATAATGATCTCTCAAGGCACTGGTCTGCTAACTAATCAAATCATTTTAGTGCTTATCTTAATCGTGTCTTGTGTCTCCCAACCAACTGGTCGACAGTTGGTCTTCATCATCTCTCAGGGTCTACCCCCCTTAGCCGCGGGAGACAGGCTTAAACGGAGGGATCGGGGATCAGAGTGACAGCCCCCGGTCTGAGCGTTGTCGTGCCAATATGCGCGACAACAGGTTGCATTGATGCCAAGTGTTTGACAGAATGTCAGTCCCGGTTGGGGATGCTTAGGCCTAGTCCTGAGGGTGATTTTTGATTGATCAGCATTGTTATTATGTTTTTAATGAATTTTGAAAGTTAAAATAAGTTTTGGGCAAAGGCCAGGATTTTGGGCTAGAAAAGTGGATTAAGTCCCAGTGTCACTGGCACAAAACTGGCAATTGTGGTCCACAGTCACTGGCAAGCAGGCCTGTGAGAGTGACTTTAGGTTGTTGGCCGCTCCCTTGCCCATAGCATGAGAGTGGCTATGGCCTAAGAGCTGCAGAATAGCAGTGGGACCCAATGACAGGCTGTCTGAGTGGCTGACTTGTCTCCTGAGGGTTCTGTTGATGATGTTAGATGACTGTATGTGATGTTCTGTTGATTCCACTTCCTCAAGGTGAAATAGGAGGTCGAATCTGATTGTAGTAGCATCTCTCCTCATGTTTATCTCGGTTGGCATGGTTACTTTGGGTAGACCTGAGAAGGGGTGTTACAGATTGGTATCAAAGCAGGTTACGCTCTCTTTGGGTCATAGCTAGTGCTACAAATATGGGTGAATGTGTTGGTCATGCATGCATGTCAATTGCGTGTGTGGCTCTTACACTTGCGTTCCATGTGCTTGTTGCACTATATTATATTGATCATGGTAGTAGTAAATTTATCATGAGGAACTTGATGTCAGTTTTATGGAATGCATCGTCGTGAGTATATGACTGGTTATACAATTATATGCAGCTTGATTACATCCTTATATGTTGGGTTGCATTCTTGGTTATTTGATTACATGCATCAGTCTTGTAAGTATATTACAAGAATTGATTGTTGATATGGGGTAGCATCGCCTGTGCTCTAGGCCTCAAATTTGCAGGGAGGCTTGGGCACATGTATTCCAAAGAACCCAGAAAGCATTTTGGGAAATTGCACCCAAAGGCAATGTTATTAAAATAATTAATATTTTTTAATGGGCCCCTAAGTCTAAACTTAGGAAATTAAAAATATTAATAGGTATTAATCTAATTGTGTGTGTAACTTCTAGAAGAAGACAAGGATCAAGCTAAAATAATCTTAGTCATTGATTAGTTTCTAATCTAGACTGTTGAATGTGAACGAGAAGATTATTTAAGGAGGCTTGAGGGTCATTTGGAAAATACACCGAGAGATCAAGAGATCAAATTTCTGAAGTGAGAAGTTCTCTGGAGGAAGTTCTGATCAAGTAGATTTCTTGCAGTTGAGGGATAGGGATAGCATCCACAGAGAGAGATTTTCTCAGCTGAAGAACCATCAGCAAAGAGAGGCAGAGAGTGATCCAGCAGCTCTGACGCAGGGGGTGAGAGAGAGTCTGAAATTTTGTAGCAGAAGTTTCAGAAGCCAGGAGCCGGGGTGTGAGACAGGGAGCCTTAGAGCAGTGACTCCGGGCAGCAAATCGATCAGCTAGCTGGGGGACACAATGCCTAGAGGGATTGACGCAGGGATTGCCTGAGGACTATGCAGAGACAACGTAGGGCCTGCCAGAGGCACCTCATCTAGTGTCCGAATCAGCTGGGATTTTTCTTAGTGATTATGTGAGGTAATCTCACAATCTTTTTGGCATTTGCCAATATTTCTCTCTCTGTAACTGAATAACCCTTAAGATATTCAAAGATGTATTCATAATTTTCTACTGCTTAATAATAATAAACCCTCAAATCTGCTGCAATGGTTTCCCCGCATTGGGTTTTTCTAACGACATTTGTCCAAAAATAACGGTGTCATTGTGTTGTACTTTTTTTCTTGCTCAGCATCTTGTTTCCGCATATATTTTAATTAAGTGAAGGTTGTAGTGTATGTATTTCGATAGTTGCCATAGTACACTGCAAGTAATTTGTTTAGAGGAAATTAACAAATAGGAGAAATGCCATCAGTTGCTGCAGTAGGAATTCTGGGTTGAGGAATTTTCACATGGTATCAGAGCTACAAGTGAAGCAAGAAGAGAAAAGCTGGTAGATTCAGCACTGAGTAGAAGAGGGAGCTTCAAAAATCTGCAGGAGGCAGCAGTTCAAAACCACGTAGGGTTTGCGCGGTTCTTAGCCAGAGAGCTAAAAGTTCAAGGCAGTCTCTCTCTGAGTGAGTCAACGAAGAGAAGGGCTTCCAATTCGAATTTTTGTTGGGGCAAAGGGAGCAGCGCTGAAGCCTCAGCGTGAGATAAGCTGGTGGGATGCAGAATTTTCTGCAGGCAGTTTGTTGGGAAGAAGATCGTCAGAAGAAAGAGAAGAAGTATGGCGGAGGGAATTTCTTCCTCAAAGAATTCCTAGCCAAGGAATTTGAACTTTCTAGAGCTGAGCAGCAGTAGGGTGCAGCAGTTTTACTAGCTCCAGAAGGGAGTGCGTAGGCTAGCCCTGCAGCAGCACAGAGGAGAAAGGAGGTCATTCGACTTTCTATTTTTTGGTAAATATGGCAACTAGTGGCTTGAGGGATCAGGACAGGTTGGACGGAGCATCCAACTACGTCATCTGGAAGGCTAGAATGTCATTCCTTCTAGATGAGCATGCCCTCAAGACATACGTTGACAGCATGGTGGCTGAACCAACAGATCCAGATCCACTGAAGAAGTACAAGGCTGAGATGGCGAAGGCCAAGGATGATCCTGGATGGAGTCAAGGATCACGTGGTGTGTCACGTTGCTAGTAGAGGGACTACTAAGGAGATGTGGGATGCCTTGGCCATGTTATATGAAGGATCTTCCGAGCAGCGGAAGATTTACTTGGAGCAGAAGCTGAGATCTGCTCAGATGCAGAAGGGAGAGCATGTGGATCCATTCCTCACGAAGCTGAAGGAGACCCGTGATGAATTGTCTACTGCGGGGCGTACACCTCAAAATTCAGAGTTGGTTAGACTAGCCCTCAATTCTGTCTCAAATGAGTGGCAAGTCTTTGTCCAAAGTATCCTGGGCAGAGCAGCATTGTCGAATTGGGATGAAATGTGGGCAGCTTTAAAACAAGAGGAGCTGAGGAGAGACTTAGTCAAGGTTAAACTTGACGGAAGCAGCAGCAGTGGGTCGAAGCCCAAGGAGGAGGAGGACCATGCATCCCTCCATCGAAGGGACAGCAGGAGCAACGGAGACGTAAGAAAGACGTCTCGAAGATCAAGTGTTTCAGGTGTGGTGAGATGGGTCACTACGCTACTAAGTGTCCTCTCAAGAAAAAGGACAAGGATGAGAAACACGATCCGAACGCTGCGCCCGAGAAGATCGAAGAGGAGGGGTTCGCCATCACAGCCGAGATACCTCTAGGAGGTAGGTGGGCTGACTTGGAGTTATAGTTCGAAAGAGCTACAAATGGGCGGGATCCTTGAGGAGTCCACCTCTTGGATCAATACCTTGCTACAGGAGCCCAATTTTGCAGTAGCAGGATGGACTAGTGTCAAATGGTGCCGAGGAGTGTCGAGGAGACAGTTGTAGTGGATAGGAGCACTAGAGGCTAAACAGTGCAGAGCAAGTTCGCAACAGTGTAGGTGGCACAGAGCAAAGGTCAGCAGCAGCACAATATATTCAGAGGTTCAATGCAGAGACTAGCAGCAATCAGGCTTCAGCATTCACGTGGTATCATACTGAACATAGTTAGTTCAGTAATTTTGGATGTTTTTTCATTGCTGATGGAGTAGCAGCAATTATTTGCAGTGCAGTAGCAGTTGGCAGTGGCAGTGCTAGCAGCAACACAGATGCAGCACTTGAGAGGGAGTTGTAGTACAAATGCAGCACTTGAGAGGGAGTTGTAGTATAGATGCAATGTTGACAGTGGCAGTGTCAGCAGCAGTATAGTTGCAGCAGCAGCGTAGTAATTGGTGGACAGCATGTTAGACATCAGCAGCGCAAAGGACGATGCTTCAAAGTCAGAGCAGTATGCAGTAGTGTATATTGCTAGAGCACATTCCTCGCTAAGAGGGAGGGTTGATTTGGGGTAGCATCAGATGTGCTCTAGGCCTCAAATTTTGCAAGCAGGCTTGGGCACATGTATTCCGACGAACCCATAATACGTTTTGGGAAATTCCACCTAGAGACAATTTTATTAAAACAATTAATATTTTTTAATGGGCCCCTAAGTCTAAACTTAGGAAATTAAAAATATTAATAGGTATTAATCTAATTGTGGGTGTAACTTCCAGAAGAAGATGAGGATCAAGCTAAAATGATCTTAGCCATTGATTAGTTTCTAAGTTGGGACGTTGAATGTCAACGAGAAGATTATTTAAGGAGGCTTGAAGTTGAGGGTCATTTGGAAAATACACCGAGAGATCAAGAGATCAAATTTCTGAAGTGAAAAGTTCTTAGGAGGAAGTTCTGATCGAGTAGATTTCTTGCAGTTGAGGGGCAAGGATAGCATCCGGAAAGAGAGAGATTTTCTCAGCCCGAGAATCATCAACAAAGAGAGGCAGATATTGATCCAACAACTCTCACGCAGAGGTTGATGCAGGGCCACGCAGAGGCAGCGTAGAGGGTGAGAGACAGTCTGAAATTTTGCAGCAGAGTCAGTTTTAGAAGTCGAGAGCCGGGGTGTGAGACCGGGAGGCTGAGAGTAGTGACTCTGGGCAGCAAATCGATCAGTTGGCTGGGTGACGCAGTGCCTAGAGGGATTGATGCAGGGATTGCGTGAGGACTGCGCAGAGGCAGCGCAGGGCCTGCCAAAGGCACCTCATCCAGTGTCCAGATCAGCCGGGATTTTTCTCAGTGATTGTGTAAGGTAATATGACAAATCTTTCTGCCAGTATTTCTCTCTCTGTAATTGAATAACCCTTGAGGCACTCAGAGATGTATTCAGAATTTTCTACTACTTAATAATAATAATCCTTCAGATCTGCTGCACCGGTTTTCCAGCATTAGGTAATTCCGAAGACATTTGTCCAAAAATAACGGTGTCATTGTGTTGTATTTTCTTTCTTGCTCAACATCTTGTTTCCGCATATATTTTAATTAAATGAAGGCTGCAGTGTATGTATTTCGATATTTGCCATAGTAAACTGCAAGTAATTTGTTTAAAGGAAATCAACAAATAGGAGAAATATCATCAGTGGTTGCAGCAGGAATTCCGGTTGAGAAATTTTCACACTGATCGTTTATGCTCAACTACAAGCGGTTATGCGTATGTGTAATTGCTTAGGCATTGCTTATGCAAGTTGATAGTTGCCTGAGGCAATGTGTATACTAGAGTAATGGTTGTTGTCATGCATGAGATCATAGCTACATTGTTGATATGGCGTTGCATTGATGACTGGACCCTAGTTAGTATGTTGGTTATGCGTTGATGCACTTGTTGATATATGTCTATATGTTATTATGGTTATGGTGTACATGCATCATGCTGGTTTGATGATCTTGCAGACAAGGTATCCTCCCAGAGTTATGCTAAAGTACGTTTATTTATGGTGATTTGGTTTAGCTGACATAGTATGCCTTGCAGGAAAGAGCTCAGATGGTTGGCAAGGTGGTAGACTACATAGAATCTCATCAGATGGGCAGCGTTGTGTGAGGCACTCTTCTGACTTGGCAGACACATTGAGAAGCTTGCGGGAAGAAATAAGGAGTTGCAAATCAAACAATGACAAAATCATGCAGGCACAAGAGAAACAAGCATAGGCGAATGCGATATTACTTCAGAGTTTGTCAGATTTGAAGCGACAGGGACCTCTTTGGATCAACCATGGACATGAGGACAGAACTAATGGGGCATATGGCAGCAGGTCTCATAGTAGACATTGGTAAAATAGATCTGACACTATCAAAGATGGCAAGAGGATAGGAGGGGTGACAGACAGAGGTATTACTCTAGTTATGGTTCTGATAGACATCATGATCGTCATCATTATCATCCATACAGGTAGAATGATAGGGGATACTTTCCAGATGAGTTCAAGAAGGCAAAGCCACCTACCTTTGATGGAGAGATGAAGAAATCGCAAGATGCAAAGGCTTGGTTGATTGGCATGAGGAAATTCTTTAGATGGCATGATTACTCAGAAAACATGAAAGCAAGGATAGCCCTTTTCAATCTCAAAGGTAAAGCGGATATTTGAATGAATGTCAAGGACATACATGAGGATGATAAGACTTGGCATGCGTTTGAAAGGCTCTTCAAGAAGAAGTACTTGTCTGAGAGGTATTATGATGATAGAGCTAAGGATTTTTATGAGTTGTGGATGGGTTCTATGACAGATGAGGAGTATATTAGCAGATTTTTGGAGTTGTTGAGATATGTGCCTTACCTCCGAGAGAAGGCCAAGGTTCAAAGATTCATTAGTGGATTGTCAGTTGCATACAGAGACCGGATTGAGTTCGATGAGCCTATATCATTGGAGGAGGCCATTGTGAAAATTTCAAAATAGAAATCCCACTGCAGTGATAATATTATTTCTTCTACTTATTAATTCAGAAATAAGTTATTCACTGTGTTCTTACGGTGAATATCAAAATAAATTCTACTACAAACTTCACAAATAAAATCCTGAAAGTGAATGCAATAACAACAAAAGAATAACCACAATGACACAGTTATTTTTGGACAATCGTCCCCACAAAAACCCAATGTGGGAAAATGGTGCAGCAGATGAGGGTTTCTTTATTATTCTTCAGCAAAAATCTCTTGTACAATATACAACCAACAAAATATAAGTGAGAAACTTTACAGACGCTTCCAGACAAATCTTCGATCCAAGAGAAGTGCTTCTCAGCGCTCTCCCTCTGCGTCTTCCTGCATCACTTTTCCTCACGCTGGCTCAGCGTCAGACTGCTCACGCAGTCCCAGCGTCAACATGCCCTGCGCTGCCTCTCTCTGCATCACACTTCTGCGCTGCCTCTCGCTACTCTGTGTCGTCTTGCCTTGTACTCCCCATTGATGTTGATGCCCTCTCTCTCTTTCTCACCTGCAACTCTCCCTTTGATTCGATTTTCTCTTGTCGAACTTCAACCAGTGAAAAAATCGATCTTACTTAGGTAACTGAGTATCTGCCTCTGATGTATTCTCCAAGTGCCCATCAAGCCTCCTCTTATAATCCTCTCGTTGATCAATCAACTGCCCAAATTAGATTCTAATCAATGGCTATGATCATATTGACTTGATCCCCGTCTTCTTCTAGAAGTTTCACCCACAGTTTAGATTAATACCCATTAATTATTTTAATTTCCTAAGTTTAGACTTAAGGTCCCATTAAAAATAATTAATTATTTTAATAAAACTGTCTCTGGATGGAATTTCCCAAAACGATTTCTGAGTATTGGAGAATGCATGTGTCTAAGCCTCCCTGCAAATTTTGAGACTTAGAGCACATCCGATGCTACCAGAAATCAACAGCGATCTGAAAGATGAAGCGTTGATATGAGCAGTCGAAGCACAAATTTGAGTTGAAACATGACTTGAAAAGAAATGACAAAGCTAAAGGAAAATGGCCACCAAAGCAAGGAAGACCTCAAGATGCAAGTGAGAAAGAGAATGCAGTGCCTTACAAGAGATTCAATACAACTGAGAAGGGACATGGAGAGTAGCAGGCTAGAGGCGGTGATAGGGAACCATTGCAGTGTTGGATATGTGGTAAGGATCATCGAAAGAGGGATTGTCCACTGTATCAGAGTGGTGATAGGCCCCAAATCTACAGTGCTCAGGAGGCGCAAACAGTTGGTGATGTTGGTCATAGCATTCCTTGGATTTATGCAGCTGTGGACAACAGGCAGGCGGATCATCAGGGATCGATCATTGAGATGGACAGTAAGTTTTGTGATCAAGTTGTTTCTATTTTGATTGATCCTGGATCTAACTATAGTTATATTAATCCTAACCTGGTGGATAAGTGTGTTTTGAGAAAAGAAGTGCATACAGAATCTTGGTTGGTACAGTTGGCTACGGGTACAAAAAAGTGAGTTCACCATTGGGTAAGAGCTTGTGCATTTGAGTTAAATGGTATGCATACAGCAACACATTTGAATGTATTGCCATTGGGTTCGTATAGCATGCTTTTGGGTATGGATTGGTTATACCTTCACAGAACCAAAGTGGATTGTTTCGATAAGGCCACTGAGTGTGTGGATGATAGTGGAGAAAAGAGAACCTTGCAGGGAAAGAAGAAGCCTACATCAGTAAGGATGGTTACCACTATGCAGGCTAAGCATAGTTGCAAAAAAGGTTATGTGATGTTTGCAATATACATTTCCAGTGACAAGCGTAAGGAGGTTGAGGATGCTGATGTGTTGAGCAGGTACCTAGTTTTGCAGTAGTTTCGGAATGTATTCCCGAAGGACATTACAGAGTTGCCACCTCACAGGGAGGTATACTTTTCTATTAAGTTAGTACTAGGGGCAGCTCCAACATCAAAAGCACCTTATAGGATGAGCACACCTAAGTTGGTAGAGTTGAAGTTGCAGCTAAAGGAAATGTTGGACAAAGGATACATCAAACCCAGTGTATCACCTTGGGGCGCACCAGTGTTGTTCGTAAAGAAGAAAGATAGTACTCTTAGATTGTGCATTGATTACTGACAGTTGAACAAAGTAACGATCAAGAACAGATACCCTTTGACGAGGATTAATGATTTGTTTGATCACGTAAAGGGAGCAGCAATGTTCTCTAAGATCGACTTGAAATCGCAATACCATCAGGTACGCATCAAGGAAGAGGATATCTTCAACGTTGTGTTCAAGACCAGAAATGGGCATTATGAGTTTTTTGTTGTTCCATTCGGTTTGACTAATGCTCCATCTACATTCATGTGTTTGATGAATAGTGTGTTGCATCCTTATTTGGACAAGTTTGTTATTGTATTCATTGATGACATATTGGTATATTAATATTATGAGAATTAGGAAGAACATGTCGAACATTTAGCAGTAGTGTTGAGATTGCTAAGAGAGCATCAGTTGTATGCTAAGCTTAGCAAGTGCAGCTTCTTTCAGACTGAGGTACACTACTTGGGACATGTTGTCTCCAAGGAAGGCATAGCAGTAGATCCAGAAAAGATAAGGACCATCATGGAATGGGCAACTCCTAAAAATGTAGATGAGGTGAGATCATTCATGGGATTGGTAGGTTAGTATAGGAGGTTCATCAGGAACTTCTCAAGCATTGCATATCCTATCACGTCATTGCAGCGGAAAGGTAAGAAGTTTGAATGGACAGCAAAAGGGGAAGATAGTTTTGAGCAGCTTAAGCAGTTGTTGACACATGCACCAGTGTTAAAGATTGTGGATCTAGACAAGAAGTTTGTATTGTGTACAGATGCTTGCAAGAGGGGACTTGATGGAGTTCTCATGCAAGAAGGACAGGTAGTGTGCTATGAGTCACGGAAACTGAATGGGCACGAGCAGAACCATTCAACGCACGATCTTGAGCTAGCAGCGATTATACATGCATTGAATATGTGGAGAAATTATCCTCTTGGCAGGAGGTTTACCATGACGAGCGATCACAGTGGGTTGATGTATTTGTTTGACAAGCCGAATCTAAATGCCAAGCAAGCTAGATGGTTGGCTACCCTTAGTGAGTTCGACTTCGAGATCAGATACATCAAAGGCAAGGAGAACCAAGTTGTAGATGCTCTTAGTAGGAAGGTACAGGTAAATCATATAGCAGCTATAAGTTCCTATGGGACAAAGTTACAAAACAAGACCTTGCAGGCAGGACAGCGGGCTGACAAATGCATGGAGATCATGCACAGGTTATAGCAGAGTACAGGTACAGATACAGGTGCTCAGGATGCAGACTATTGTCTCGCAGCAGATGGCTTAGAAACCGTATTTGGGTCACCCAGAATATCAGAAGACATTGACGACGGTGAAGAAGTTTTATTATTGGCCGAATCTGAAGAAGGAAGTGGTAGAGTTCGTGGCTAGATGTTTAGACTGTTAGTAGGTAAAGGTGGAATGCAAGCATCCAGGTGGTCTACTACAGCCTATTGCAATTCCGAAATGGAAATGGGAGGTTATTTCCATGGATTTCATCACAAGCCTTCTAAGGAGAGTGAGGCAGCATGATTCAATTACGATCGTGGTTGACAGGTTGAGCAAGGTAGCTCACTTTATTCTGGTGAAGACTACATATTCAACTAGTGAGGTAGCACAGGTGTTTATCAAAGAAATAGTGCGACTACATGGTGTTCCAAAGAAGATTGTGTCGAACAGGGATGCAAAGTTCACTTCCAAGTTTTGGAAGGAACTATTTGCAGGTTTGGGTATAGAGTTGGCCTTCAGTATAGCTTATCATCTGCAAACAAAGAGGGTCAACAAGATTTTGGAAGATACGCTGAGGATGTACATGATGCACCAGCAGAGGATAGACAGGAGAGTTATGCAGATCATCACAGGGTGTTCAAAGAGTTTCAGGTTGGGGAGCATGTGTATTTGCGCATCAAGCACAAGAAAAGATCTTTGAGGATTGGTTCATGTGCCAAATTGGCACCACAGTATTGCAGACCTTTTGAGATCCTTGAGAGGATGGACCAAGGGCATATCGACTTGCACTGCCTCCAACAGTGAAAGTCCATGAGGTTTTCCATATTTCATTGCTTAAGAAGTATATATAAAGGATGTTGATCATGTTATTGATTGGTCTGTATTACAGGTGGAGCAAGAAGGAGAGTTCCAGCCGGAGCCTCAGTGCATATTGCAGCAGAAACATCTCATGCTCAGGAACAGAGCCATAGAGCAAGTTAAAGTGCAGTGGAAGCACTTTGGGCCTGAAGAAGCTACATGGGAGATGGCGGATCAGATGCGGGCCCTCTATCCTTCATTGTTTGCCGGTTGAGGCAAAGCAGTTTTGGTTTGATGTTAGTTTATGTTTGGCATATGTTTTGTTGATGTTTTGATATTTGTATATGTATATGGATGTAAACACTGCCATGAGCTAAGTTATCAAGCTCCAATAAGCGGTATGGTTGTTATATTGTCATGTTGTCATGATGTTTTGCTTTTGAGTAGGTCTTTCATTGTAAATACTACAGCGAGCTAAGTTACAAATCTCCATAGGCAGTATGTTTGCTTTTCAGCGGTTTTGTTGAGGCCTTGGTGTGGTTTACCACCAAGGACGGTGTTCCCCAAGGGGGACGGTTCTGTAACAACCCTAGTGAAAAGTTCATGTAATAAAAGTTAAAAAAGGCAGATAAGACCACGGGTAAAGGACACTTATTCCAAGCTGAATGTTGGGCAAATATATCATAGTGGACATCACAGGAAAAGGAAAATTGGCAAAGGCATTAAAAGGCAAAAAGGCATTTTTGGCACATTTATTTATGAAAATAAAGGAAGTTAGGAGAAAAGTAAGGTGAAAAGTCACAAGTTGCATGTGAGGAGGAAATTGAAGGAAAATAATGGAAAATGAAGAAATTGGAGGCCTCATGCATAAAAAGGCTTCTGAGGGTCAGTTAATGGCTTTTGTCAGTTCAAGTTTGGAGCTCTCTCATTATTCTCTCTCTCTCTCTCTCACTCTCTTGGTCACTTAGAGTTTTCTTGGAGCACTATAGTTTGGAGCAAGGAAAGGAAAAGCAAGCAAGGATCAAGGAAAGGAAAGCAAGATCAAGCAGATTCAGCAGGAATACTTGAAGGTAACCTTTTGCATGTGTGATTTCTTAGCTGGTTTGGACATGCATGGCTTTGCATGTTGGTGTATGGTTCTCTTGCTGTTGGTGGCATGGTATTGTCGGGTTATGATAGTGGATTTCAGCTTAGCCTAGCCTTTTTCCAAATGCCATGCAATGTTGGGATGTTTATTTCGGTTTTTGAGCTTTGGAACTATCGGATGGATTTCAAAATCCGGGGCGGAGGTGGTCTCAAGGTTCATTCCCAAAGGCCTAGGAATCCCTGACCGGTTTTGGCAGAATACACGGTAAAGCCTGAGGGAGAAGTCTCAGGTTAGGGCCTAGTGATCCGGGTTCGGATTACGGTAAAGCCTAAGACACAAGGAGACGAAAAATTCCTCAAGGATAGTGATGGATTCCAGATGGCATTCCAAGTTCTGTTCGGTTGTGATCGGAGCACCGTTTTGGTGTGATCACGGTTTGATGAGGGTGGAGGTGGTTTAACCTCTGGATTCCCTTGGTTGTTCTTGGATTGGTTGTTCTATGAGATCCCACATTCAGGCTTGGAAAATGGCACGGGGGTGACTGGTTGAAAGAGAGATTTTGTTGGCTTAGGGGGTCCTGACCCAAGTTCGAAGTTAGTTGCACCAACCAACAAATCCCTACACTACCGGCCCTTTCGGCAACAACCCGCGTAGCGCAAGTTGCAGTCTCACCCGAAGCAGTATGGGGGGATGCAAGAACCAAGTTTTTGCATCCAGAGACTAGTATGATGTCTTTTAGCGCCCTGGATTTGCCTTTGCGCAGATCGATAAGCCCTTATGGCTTGGTACTGCAACTCTGTTAAAACAACCTTCAGACCTTCGCGAAGATCTATGATCAGCCTTTACAGACCCTTAACAGTCGATTTATCCACTTACGCGCATCAGAGAACAACCCTAAATTAGTGTTCGTGCAGATCTACTAAACTTATTTAGTAAACATAACAGAATTCATCAATGTCTTCGCGAAAGTACTTAACATGCGTTGTGCACATCATTAATAGTTATTCAACAGGATCACGCGGCAGTTAAATCAATATTCCATAAAACACATTATTCATAGACAGCATATATCATAAACAAAAGTAAACTGAAATACGCAAAAATTCTTCAAAAACCGTCTTTATTGATCTTCAATACAGTATTACAGACTCAAAACTACCCTGTGCACTCAGCTGCAGGAGTCCGCGCACTCAGTTGCAGACTCTACCTAGGCCTCTGCGCACTCAGTTGCAGACTCTACCTAGGCCTTTGCGCACTCAGCTGCAGATCCTTTCTTCTCCTATCTAACCCACTTCTCTTCGCTAACACTTCTCTTCTATTGACCCATTGGTTATCATATCATCAAGGATATCTCTTAGACTCTATAAGACACACCTATTTATAGCCTTTTTCATACAATACCATGGTCCACAGACCATGGGTGGATCTCAAAACCACCTCAAACTTTACATAACACAAGGGGCTAAACCCCTTTGACTCCTTATCATCAACACGCTCCGCATCCACAAATCGCGGAGACTTTACATTAATTACAAAAACTTATCAAAAATTGAGTTATTTTAACCCCAAAACTGACCCATGGGACCCCATCCCGACAGATTTGGTTCAGCGATGTCTATGGTCGGGTGGTACGTGGAAGTCCCAAATCTGGTCAGATTTGCCTATGATTAATAAAAGCTAAATTCTCTTACTTTTGCATTGATTTATATGTGGATTCAATGGTTGTCATATCTCTAATATTTATATGGTTTTATGTTGGTTATTAGCATGGTTGAATGACTGGTTTATGTTGTTAGTGTCTATGAGTCATTAGTGATCAAATGTACTCTTTCCATGTGATTGATAGGGTTATTAGGTCAAATTGTTATATTTTCAAATAAATTTTGATCATTGGTCAGCTTTAGGTCATTGTTACTCCCTCCATACTCAAGGTCATAAAATGTTGTCATGGTCTTGTCATCACTCCTGCAATGGGTCACCAAAAGAGTGTCTTGGTCATCACTGAAGGTCATCATATCGTTATCATGCACATTGTAAAGGTCCAAAAGTCTTTAATTATGGTTTTAGATATCCATTTGGTGTCATCATTAGGTCATATCATCAATGAGTCATATAGGAATCATGCCATCACAATAGTCATCATCATGGGAGTAGTAATTAGGGAAAAGTGTTCAAAGAGTTTTCTAAGGTACATTTCTCACCTCGTGGAGATGTAACTTTGCCTAATTAAGTTACAAAGCTGCAGTACACTATCCTATCATTTCATTTCTCAAAAAGACATATGATGTCACTCCATAACCTAAGCAAAAATCAACTTTTGAGCTATAAGAAGACCATCCAAGCATTCTAATTCCTCATTTCATCTTCATTGAGCACCTCTCCATCATCGAGCTTCATCCCAGCCACCAGAGCAACGAAATTCCCCATTAAAACCCTTGCTTACCTAGCTTCGCTACGCTTCTAGCACCTTCATTGCGCTTTTGGAAAAGAAGGCAAATCAAAGCATTGAAAGGGTCAAATCAGCATCAAACAAGTTCCAAAGATTCCCAATGAAGTAAGTGGCCTCTCATTAGCTCTTATTCAGTTAATTATCTTCAGTAAATGGTGAAAATCCCTCTCCTAGGGTTTCGCTGCATTTTGGTTTCCTTTGGTGTTTGGTTGGTTTCAGTGAGAAAAACCCTAGCTTTTCTGCTTTATCACCCCCATACATACCTTATCTACCTCTCCCAACTATTTTCCATACCCATTCCTTTCATTTCCCCGCATTTTCCCTAAAACCCTAAGCCTACACTATGCTTTTGGCAAATTCCCAGACTAGGACTATGTTTTGGACCTTTTCACACCTTTCCCTCGCTCTTTTCAAGAAATTCCACCTCCCGACACTCCCTAACATTTATCCCTACCCCCTAGAATTTTCCCACAAATTTACCTAATCCATAACCCCTCCATTCCCTTTCCTCAATACAACAGTCCAATTTCCCTTGTTTTCCCAAATTCCGCCCTTTCCTTTCCTCCTACAAAACCTAGGGTTTTGTCAAGCAAACAAACACCATGGACAATGAGAAGAAGTACAATAAGGGGGGTCATGTCTCTAGATTTTAGCCGTCCAGTATGAAAGAGATCAATGCTTCATCATTCATCAAGAAATCATTTGAAGATGTCGGCTGCCTAGGGTTTTGTGAAAAAATACAAGAGGTGGGCTGCCATGCTAAGTTGACTGGTCTTTTTGCCACCAATTTCAAGAGGGATAAGACCACCATAGCAAGGATGGACTTCTTGGTATCAGAAGAGGTGATTGGCATGATTTTTAGGGTTTTGAGGCCATTGGCTATACATAGGAATAGTCTTACTTCAAAATCAATTTTTGAAGTAATGAAGATGAATTTTACAAAAGTGAAAGAGTTGTTTGTCAATCATAGACCAAAAACAAAAACCTCCTTCATTTTATGCACAAGTGTTATGATTTGAGAGAAATTCCCAAAATACAGTCGTTACAAAAGAGTTGCTGCACTTTTGGACAGCTTGACTTCAAGTCAGTTTTTCGAGGGTTTGGAGCAGGGGTTTGCAGTGCTTGATGACTCTATTGTGTAGTAGACATCATAAACTTTCCAACCATACCACTTGCAGCCCAAAAATCCTCTGGGAAGGCCTCCAAATCGCTCTCCAAACTTTCGCTACGCTTCTGTTGTCACACGCTGCACTCCTACAATTTTTCACTATGTTTTTAGTGACCAACTCCAAACTTAGATTCTGAACAAATGGGAAAGTATTTTTGAAAACTGGAGGAGGTTTTTGTTCATAACATACCTAAAAACAAAAACCGCTCTCAGTTTTGGAAAAACTTTTATGGTTAGAGAGATATTGCTCCATATTTGAGCCTTATTTTTGTAGAAACTTGGGAAATTTTTGGCAAATTTTGAGTTTCGGTTAATTCTAGAAATTTTGATGTACAAAAGCGCAGCGTGGCCACATTACGCTTCTTATCAGAGCCTCCAAATGAGAAAATCTTTGCATGAATGGATAGATATGGGTTAGTACATCTCAGATATGGACTTGGTTATGCATGTCGCTTCACAAGTTGCAAGGAAAAGCTCAAAAACCACCTAAAAACATGTTTTTGCCACCTTTTTGGACCCCTCGTTGTGCTTTTGGAGTAGCCTTAGGGAAATTGATTTTGTTTTGGTGCCTTGGAGAAGGATTTTTGCAGGTTTGAAGGTTCAAAGGGCAAGTAGACATCCTAAGCTATCTTCATCGGCCTTCAGGTCAGGAAAAAGATCAAGGAAAACCCCTCAAAAAGCCCCCACAAGCAGCACGCTACACTTTTGCCAAGAGGTCAAATTTTCGAGTTTTATCGGTCCAGGTCAACTTTTCATAATGTAATTAGTCTTCTTGGGTCTTCATACGATGTAATTAATTGTAATGGTATTGGTAAATGTCAAAATGATGTAAATTCATGCTCATTAATGCTTGTAAAGTCAAAGTGAATCAGTTAGGGCTAAATTGGGAGTTAGTTTCTAACCTCCCTAGTTTTAGGTTTGGTTACAGAGATTGATGTAAACATTTCCTATCATGATGGATTCGACCCCTGAGAGGGGGAAATGTTGTTTTTGATCTATATGTAGCTGGTTTCAAGTCAAATCAAGGGTTGGATGCTTGTGAGTCAAAGGCTTTGAAGCTAGTGTACACCATCACTTTTGTAGAAGTAATAGAGGTAGTTTGCAGCTATTATCTTAGGATTCCTGTGGTATGATTTTGTGAAAGCATGTAATACAGACTTAAATAACTAGTGATATGCAAAGCAAAAATGATTTACAGCACAAAAATTTTAAACAATCAGCAAATGCTTATAAAAACTCTGGAATTAAGAACCAGCTCAGCCATTTTATTAATCAATGGAGCAAGGACAATAGTATGGAGGAATGCACCTAGGCTTTGCCTCAATGGAAAGTGTGACAGAACCCAGGTGATAATACAATGATCTCAAATGTTGGAAATGACTGCTCCTCTAATGCTTTGCATTGCCTAGAAAACTTCACTGCTGCCTAGAAAGGGACTGCAAGAAACTCCTCTTCCAGTGCTCAGAAAATGATGAAACTTCCGCCACAAACTCCTTGGCCAAAACCCACAAAACCCCAAAAATAGTTTGGCCCGATTTGGACTTCCCAAAATCGACCCCTAAAGGCACTATTCAATCCCCAGTAATTCTACATTGTTTGCTGCAAAGATACAGCTTAAAACCCCATCTCTGGTGCTCATAAAATTATGAAACTTTATATTTGGGATCCTTGTCAAAAACCCAGAAAAAACTAGAAAGGATTTTGGCTAGTTTAGACTTCTGAAATTCGACCCACTTGGAGCCGAGCCTCAGCTGCGACTGCGAAACTCGGCCTACTGGAAACTGCCTGTAAATCCTCCCAGAAATGCCCCCAAATTGTTGGGCTGGCCCTTGCTATCTAATCCCTAACTTCTCGGGTGAGCCTTAGCCTAAGACACCTGCTCCTAAGCTCCACGAAAAACTGTTGAGTGGCCTCTGTGTTGTCCCCTAGCCAAGCAATTCAAACTACTGGAATGTTGACTTTGCTGGCTATAAAACTCAGCAGGAATGTTGGTCTATTGCTGCTATCTCAGCGCTCTAACTCTCCAGCAAACAATCTGATCTCTGCTGACCTCTATCTCCCTCTGTGTATTCTCTGGTTGACCAAAATACGCACTCCCTGCTCTACGCTGGTTGGTGGTGCTATGTCACTACCCTGGAACTCCTGAAATCCTTGTAGAACTACCTCTCTAGGGCAGGCACGGATGGTCCCCCGAAGTATGTGTTGAATCTCCCGCTTGAGATATTCATGGCTAAACAGCGGGTTGACTCAGCTAAACAACAGAGTGAATAGTCAAGTGATTTTGTTTGCAAGATGTATGAATGAATCCCAAAATGAGAGTTGCTCCCTCCTTATAACTCCTTGGGCCTCCCTTGCCTCATGTGGGCCCCTCCATCCACCTATTCAACTTTCCCTCCAAGCTATTTGAATGAGCCAATTCGAATTCCCATGTGGGCGGCCCCCACATCCCATTAGCAACCAAATTATGTCGAAATGCCTCCTAAGTCCCTAAGTCGAAAATGATGGGTTCTCTTCCTTAGCCAAAATTGTGCAAATTGTGTACCAGCACCCTGTTACAAATGTGTTTGGGAAGGGACATGACACAATGTTTCTTCTTTGTTTTATCATTGGTATGAATGTTATGTCTCCTTACTTCCAACTTAATGCTTTCATGTGATCATCTCAGTGGTCTTCAAGCAGAATTCGTATGTTTATGCTCTGTTTTGATATTTATGTTCAATTTCCTCTAATAGATGAATTCATAATTCATATGCTCATTTTGATCCTTCACTTTTTCAACCCTACACCACCATGACAACTCAAAATGTCACTGGACATACCTACCTTGCCCCATTATATCTTTGTTGCTGACCTTTTGAAACCCTGACCTAGTTTCCTAAACCTATTGACCCTGCTCCAGCGAACCCTAAATTCAGCCCTACTGAGCTTTGAATATCTAACCTAAGATCTATCTTCCTCTCTAGTCACTCCTTGGTTGTGAGATCATAGAGAGAGCCCTCTCTGATTTGGTAGGGCTAGCTACCAAATCCAAAGTTGGTTTGAGGTTACCTCTGTCGGTCTCCTTTCTCAGCCTTGGGACACTATGGAGTGCTAATATATGTCATGGTTATTTCACATATTTACTTGTAATTGTTAAATGGATGGATGCAAGACCTAATTGATGATCTAGTAGTTCAATGGAGGAGGTGATCCTTCTGGTTATGTTTCATAAGTTGTTTCAGTCATTTATGCTCTATCTTGTATCCTAGACATGTAGGTTGCATTGATGCCATGTGTTTGACAAAATGTCAATCCCGGTTGGGGATGCTCAGCCCTAGTCCTGAGGGTGATTTTTGATTGATCAGCATTGTTATTATGTTTTTAATGAATTCTGGAAATTACAATAAGTTTTGGGTAGAGGCCAGGATTCTGGGCTAGAAAAGTGGCTTAAATCTAGTGGTTGCTAGCACAGAACTGGCAATTCTGGTCCACACTTGCTGGCAGGCAAGCCTGTGAGAGTGACTTTAGGTTGTCGGTCGCTCCCTTGCCCATAGCATGAGAGCAACTATGGCTTAAGAGCTGCATAATAGCAGTGGGACCCAGGGACAAGCTATTTGAGTGGCTGACTTGTCTCCTGAGGATTCTATTGACGATGTTGGATGACTATATGTGATGTTCTGTCAATTCCACTTCCTTAAGGTGAAATAGGAGGTCGAATCTGATTGTAGTAACATCTCTCCTCATGTTTACCCCAGTTGGCATGGTAACTTTGGGTAGACCTAGGAGGGGGTGTTACATATGGGCAATTGTCATTGGATGGTGAGCTTTACCTCGATTTTATACACGAGTTGAAAAGGGTTAAATCTTGTTGATGCCTTGATAGTTGTGCGATCAGCCCAAATGGCATATGTGATCTTACTATCCAAACTCTTCTTATTATCGCCCACGTCTTTTTGATAATCGTCATGGGGTTTTTATTACTTGATTCATCTAGATTGTTTCCTTGCAGATAATAATTAGAAGAATGGGCTAGTATAATGCCATATTTACAACAAAAGGATGCAACAACCATCGAATTAAAAGCTTTAGCATTATCAATCACAATCTTAGCTGATACACAAAATCTAGTAATAATACAATCTTCCAAAAAGTCTATTACTACCGATCATTAGCCTTCTTGGTGGGAATAGCTTGTACCCGCTTGGTCACATAATTAGTGGCTATTAAGATCCACTTGTGACCATTATTAGAATTATCTTTGAATTCGCCTATGAAATCGAGGCCCCATTGTTGAAATAGCACTTCAATGATAATGGATTTTGAAGGAAGAGCGAGTAATTGTTTCTTGCTTATGAATAATTCACAACGCTAATAGGCTCTAACAAATTTAGGGGTACCATTGAAAATTGTAGGCCAATAATACCCTACCCCTAGAATTTCATATGCAGTAGTTTTGGCAGCATAATGTCCTCCACAAAACCTAGCATGAACCTCATTGATCAAACTATCAACTTCTTCTTTATTTACACATCTAAGGATTATCCCATCAGGGCTTTTCCATCCCCAACCATCTTGTGTTAGACAATATTTCATAGCCCTTGATCTTAAAGCTCTTCTCTTATGGTCTAACAACTCAAGAAGGGTAGACAAATTTCATAGGTAATATATAATATCGGAATCCTTTCTAGCCCAATGGTTGTGGCACAATCTTGTACTTTTTCCCCTAATTGAAAAGCTTCATATTTTCTTCAATTGACATCTCGGCTAACCCTTGACCTTTTATAATTTTCTTAGGCCTAATGTCTAGGTCATATTCTTGAATCTTGGAGACCCACTTTCCCCTAGATCTTAGGCAATGTTGCATGAAGCAGGGATGAAGTGGGGATTTTTTTGGAAGAGAAGCGTCGTAAGCGTGATTTTCCAAAAATATTCAAAAGCAAAGCATCTCAGAAGCATTATATATATATATATATATATATATATATATATATATATATATATATATATATATATAAAAAAAAACATCCAAAATACCAAATTAGTTGCAAAAGATATGAAAACATGCAAATTTGTACATAAATTAAGATAGATATGGCATCCATCATACATCAATGATTAATTATTTGAGCATCAACCATTTAGATTATAGCAATTACAAACATACATCAAATTTTTAAGCATATCATATAATAGAAGGTAGAAAGTATCAAAATTTTAAGCATATGATAGAAAGTATTCATTTAGAATATAGAGCATTCAAATAGCTTATCTAGCTAGTGAGCAAAAATCAACATGAGTCATGACCAAATAATAATGTTTACAAAATATGCCACCTAGCCATCACCAACTACATGTTGAACTAGGAACACTGAAAAATTCGAATTCACAACACTAAAGTCTAACACTCTAATCTATCATCTATAAAGTCTAGACTACGAGAAAAGCAGTGAATTGTGAATCTATCTACTAATCTCTCCTCCTTTGCCACCATGACCACTACGTGAGCCTCCATGTGGTGGCAGTAAAGAAGATGGTGGTCGTGGAAGTTGTGGAACTAAAGATGAAGCCCCCATTACTGTTGTTGAAGAATAGAACATGGGGACTGTTGCCTCAAAATCTAGCAAGTCTTGTAGAGGGGTACCATACAAGGAAATCATTAGACCAAGTGACAACAATGAGAAAATGGCCCACTATCACCACAGCCAATACCCCCTTCTCTTTATGGATTTTCACCAATGGGTGGAGTCCCGGTATAAGGTCACCTATAAGAGATGTTCTAGGCTTAGAGGTTTAAGGTGACACAATAGGCTTCCAAAAGATGGCTCAACTTAAGCACAAGGCTCAAACAATGATGAAGGGGCAATTCACATCCCTTAGAGAGGCCAATCTAGAGCATGTTGGACCTAGGGCTTCAATGATAGCATGGAAAATGGGATATACTAAGGTCAACGTACCCAGCAAAAGGTTTCCAACAATGGGTATTAGCAATCTAATGCAATATGAAACCTTCACGAGAACCCAAAGCTGAAGCTTGACCAAACTAGGGTTTCTCCTAGGGAAAATCTAGGGCAAGAGAAATTAAGGTGAAAAATGGATGGATTAGCCAATAAGGAGGTTGATTTTCAAGAAACTAAGTATGACCTTGATGTTAAATCCTTCCAAACCCTAAAATTCCTTTCCTAGACAAATTCGCACCAAACTCTAATTGAGGTCGCTTATCCGTAAGAGGGCCAAAATTAGATAGATAAGGAGAGCAAAAATCAAATTGTGGATAAAATAAAGTTGGATCACCAAAATGGCAAGGCCAATGTTAGTCCTTGGGTTGATGGAGTCTATGGGTGTTAAAGACTAGTTAAATCATCAAAGGATTAAGGAAGTTTTGATGCCCTAGCACCAAAACCCTAATTATTATCTTTGTGAGGGATCAAAGACACATGGGAGAACTATAACAAATATTCACCAAGGGGATTATCATTCACATTTCATATATGAGTAATGCATACAATGAGGATATCTAGATTCTATACAATTTATCTTCAATAATCGACGATGCAAAAGAAAAACCCTCGATAACCATTAGGGTGCAAAAGGCTAACAGCAAGGGTATTAAGGTCGCTGCAAGGGACAACATCAACTGAAGGAGGACTATAGGCTAAAGGAACATGCCCTAGTAAGTCAATTGGTTTTCTGATTAACCTAGTTTGCTATAGCATGTATTGTTTGAGTGTTGTAGGTGTTGTATGTTGGGCAGATGAGAACCTAAGGGACTTGGCCTCAACCCTAAGAGTTTTGGTCAAGAGGATTTGACTTGACATTGGCATTGTACATGGATTGTAAAGGGCCATGATCCCTAGTATGGGAACCCTGTGCATATTTTTATTAACGGACTTGTAAGAAACTTGTTTGGGCAATAAAATCTTGCGTACTATCATTGATTTGATAGTTGGTATATTGCATTGTGCAAAATTGTTTGAAGTTAGGCACTGCTAGTGTGTTTATGTTTCTAGTTAAGACATGGACCAGACCTGGGGTGCGAGGATTTCTAACATGGTATCAGAACTACTTTGAAGAGTAGTTGGGTCAGAAGTGTGCACAGGGATCAGCTCTAAGAGGGAGCTAAGATGTCTTGTTATTAAAGGAAGTATAGCTGGTCAAGATGATTTTTGGCTTGATATTTGAGGACCGGTTGGAAGGAATTTCCAACTACATTTCATGGAAAGAATCAAGCTAGTGTTGTTGTTGAATGGTCTATGGGATTGTGCTAACACCAAAATCACGGAACCAACTGATGCAACAGATTTGGATTTATATAACCTAGGAGAGGCAAAGGCCAAGTTGATCATACTTGATGGAGTCAAGGATCACTTGATACCTCATCTCACTGGAAAGAAAATTGCATGGACATGTGAGAAGCTCTGAAAGCGTTGTTTCATAACAAGAACAATAATCGAAAGATGGTATTGAGAGAGAAGCTCAGAAACATCAAGATGGGAAGTTCAAAGAATGTGACCTCATATCTCACAAGGATTTTGCAAGTTCATGAAGAACTTGCAGCTATAGGGGATAATGTGGAAGAATCAGAATTTGTGAGGACAACAATAAAGGGCTTCTCAAATCAGTGGAAGCCATTCATCAAAGGAGTAGTCTCACAAGAGAAACTTCCAAATTGGAACAAGTTATGGTATGCGTAACCCATCAAAAGTGGAGTACCCCTAGGAGAATTTTTCTCCTAATCATCTTCTTCCAGTCGAAAGCCAGCAGCCCCTGATAGCCACCTTGTGGCCGATGTAATGTGCCATTTTATCTCTGCCACCTACCTCAGCCATATGCTTCCTCGCCCATTTGTCAAGAGCACATGTTAGAAGGTGGGAAATCTGATCCAAAAGGTATGTTATTCATTGTGAAATCGGGTGCTTATGCTTGTTTTCATTTGGGCAATTGGCATGGATTATTGGGTGACTTGGAAAAAGGAAGGGCTTTGACCGTGGTTTTGTTCCCTCACCTTAAATGGGGGGTTAATCTTCAACCCTAGTCTAGTGAGACCTCCCCTAATGTCCCATGGCCTTAGGAAGGGCACTACTTGGGAAACCTCGATTGAGATAGTGTGGTCCTGTTTTCCCATTCCATACTTATCACTTCCCTTTGTACATTACGAGCCCTACACTCCACCTCCCATCTCTAGGTCCACATGACCATGGGTCCACTAGAATTTAACACACCCCCTCCCCTTGTCCACATGTCTGGGTCAAAACTGAAAACTTTTCCCTGGGAGGTTGATGCAGCTAAAAGAAAAGTAAAAAAACATATCGTGGCCACAAGCAAGAAACAACAGAAAAAGAAGATTATAAAATGTAGAAGATGGTCGGGACATTAACATTAGCACATGGGAAAATGCCAAAGCATGAGCTCTACCCCTTATCATTATGGCCATCACCCGGTTCCTAAGGCCAATGTTGCCTGCCACATCATAAAAGAAACCCTTGCATGTCCCAACCCCTAGTGGACGATGAACTATTCCACCTTTAAGGGGTTGATCCACTGCTAAACATCATTCATAGCATGCTCTTATTTCCTACAGCTTTGAGTAGTAATACATAGAAAAATCAAGAAAAGGCAAAAGGCAATAAGAGGGGTGGAAAAACAAAGGTCGAGGTAACTCATGCATCCATGATTGCTCCCTCCTTGCACTTGTATGCCCAGAATGTGGATTCCCACATCATTGCAACCCCTTTTGGCCATAGAATATGGCCTTGAGACCCCTTGTCCCCTTTGTTCCGACATTATTCACATCACACCTATTGAAGGATGTACCAATGACATGTATTTCCCCTTAGGGGCTAGGAACACCTAATAGGATCGTCCATTAGCCACTTCTAACTAGGAAAGTAACATTTACGTGATCAAAACCCCAAATTTGGAAGGGAAGCCCTGTATGAAGTGTCAGTTTTCACTTGACTGGCAAGCTTGGTCCACTTAGATGTATTAATGATTATAGTACGTAATGGTGAAGCTGCGGCACTAGACATTGCATGTGATTGGCAGATGGTTTTAATCATGCGATGGGCTACTTAACTGGGGCCCAAGTCCATTAGAGGAGCATTATGGCACCCTACAAGTGAAGCGTTAAGAGCCATGGGACTCCTATCACTTGCAGAGCATCATTCCATTCCATGGGCACCTTCAGCACCCCTAGCAGTCTGCACTTTGCCCCACATTATTCAAGAGATGATGCACTTGGACTTGCATGCCCCAACTGACTTAGCATTGTACACATGGTTTGGCAGTTGATCTGAGGTCTAGATGATATTTGTCTCACCGTTTGAGACATGGGAGGGCTAGCACCATCCTTAGAGCCCTCAACGTTGGAGAAAAATCAGGCTATTCTATCACTAGGAGACCCATTTTGTGCCCCAAACACAAAACTGGGGTCCACACGATGATTTGCATGGAGATCTAGGGGTTGGCCCCCTAGATCATGATTTTTGGAGCCATCTATACTCAATTTGGCACTAGAGGAGCCCAACGTTTGCCTAAATGAGGCCTAGACATGCATGACATCAGCATTTCGGCTCTCCTATGGGTTAATTATTATGTTTTCAAATTGGCTATAAGGTCAACTTGTGACCTTACCTAGTATTTTCCCATTATTTTATTAGTTGAGGGGCTAATAGGCTAAAATTAGACATCATTAGACACAAAGATATTAGAGAGACCTCATTTGAGCTCTCTCATCATTTAAACTTGTGAATTTCGGACCTCTTAGAGAATTCGCACTTGCTTCTTGTGGGTGATTTTAGAGATACTTGGATGCATTTTGATATATGGAAGCTGATTTTGATATTCTTTGGAGCTATTTATTGGTCTAATGGAAGGATATATTGCATGTTATCTTATAAGTGGAATCTTTTGTTGAATATCTTTTTCTTAAATGTCTAATGCATGGAACTATTGATTCTAGGTTGAAATTATGTGCCCTAATTTGTTGAAGATCAGTTTATTGAAGAATATATAGATGAATGTCGTATGCATTACTCATTGTAACTTGTAAGGAATGTTCCTAGTGGAGTACTTCTTGTTATTCTCCATCAAAATCCATTATTCCATTAAGTGGGTAATCGTTGAAATTTTGATAGCTAGGGAATCAAATTCCGACCTCCTTAGAAGAAATTTGGCTTATCTTAAACATCCTAGCTCCATATCCCCATAGGATAAGGCACTAGTCCTATCACTTGGTGATCAACCTTAAATTTTTTCCATAAATTTCTCCTCAAATTCGGTCATTTTAAGGCTAGGGAGAAAAACTAGAGCTTGGAGCGAAATTTTAGCAAGGCTTTTTGGTGATTTGACTCTTGAGAGCCTAAGCATCAAGAGATAGGTATAGGCTACCTAACCTATCAATTTGGTGGGAATCCACTCGAATTTCACCCATAAAATATTTTGACCTAGGGGCAGCCCTAAGAGAAAAGCCCTAGTTTCCTCTCCCTCAACTTGAGGACTTTATTGAGGGTTTCATGAGTCTTGGAATAGATAATTATCATTGTAAGTAACCCTTTCTCTTTGGTCTTGACCTTGTGAACACTTATTTTCATCAAAAATCTCAAAACCCTAGGCCTTGAAGCCTATTTTCTAGGGCTTTTCTTTGAGAGCGTTTTGCTTCTTTGAAGCCTTGAACCATTATTGAGCCTCTCTCTGGAATGAGCTTTAGTATGAGCACATTGTGCCTTATACCTAGCATATCTATTTTAAGTGATCTCCCTCCTACCGAGACTCCTCCCATCAATGAAAATTCGTAAAGAGTTGGGGGTTTTGGTTGAGGTGACATTGGTCCTCTACCCCATTGTTAAATTTTATCTTGTTTTTGTCTTGTAGTGTTTCCCTCTCCAATTCCTGCTAGATTTTGTGGTAACATTTTTGGTGTCGTTGTCGGGGACACAAAACGTGTCATGTCACCATATGACAATACAACTCCTTTTTTGGCGACTCCATTGGAAGAACGAAGCCCTTGTTCTTAATTGAACCTCAAAGTCAATGTTTTTAGGGTGAAGCAAACATCTCTAAAGATATTTTGAATTCACCTTGGCAACTCCACCTTTGGTTGTTATGCGAACTCGAGGAAATGGTTCCTTGGGATCCTCATGATGTTGACATTTCTGAATTCCTACATATAGAAGAAGGAAAATGGGAGATTGGTCATCATTTTGACAATGATCCAATATATGACACTAATGTTGACCTTATCCTTCCCTCATCTTCCTCATCATATCACTCCCAGAATGTTTCTAAGGACAATGATAACAATGATATGCCCGCGGCTACTCTTCATCGAAAGTTCGTGGGCTTGATTGTTGAATTCTCCATTCCTTCGTTTCAAGAAAGGATCCAATGGCACAAGTTGGGTTCCTCCTTTTCCTCCTCATCCATGATCCTTGATTTATGCTCATATTATTCCCACCTCCCACCCATGTGATTTATCATGTCAATCTTTCCAAGGAGGACGTGATATTTGGTTGCCCTATCTCTTGATTACTTACAAGGGCCAGTTTTGTTACTTTGATCTAATAATGTGTTGGCTACATTAGCTCTATGACTATACTTAGCTCATGCATGGTGTACATGTTATGCGTAGTAGGCTAGGTGCATTGCATATTATATTTGCATAGTTAACATCATCATATCATGTTTTCACGCTAGAGTAGTTGCATTTAGAGTAGACTTGCATCTTAGTATAGATTTACTTTTATGTATGTATTATTATTTTGATGAAAAACATGGGCGATAAAAGTACACCCAGTGCACATGCTCCCAATAAGTGTATTGTGATGTGCAGGATACAAGTTTGTGTCCTAGGAGATTGTTGGAATTATCATGAACCCCCCATGCAAGTACATGGATCAAGTGCTCTATGGTGAGCTCATGTCCAAGTTGGAGCCAGATGTAACCCACCAAAAGTGGGCTACCCCTAGGAGAATTTTTCTCATAATCATCTTCTTCTAGCTGATAGCCAACAACCCCTGATAGCCACCTTGTGGCCGATTTGATGTGCCATTTGATCTTCGCCACCTGCCTCAACCATATGTTTCCTCACCCATTTGTCAAGAGCACATGTTAGAAGGTGGGTAATCTTATCCAAAAGGTATGTTATTCATTGTGCAATCGAGGGCTTATGCTTGTTTTTCATTTGGGCATTTAGCATGAATTAATGGGTGACTTGGAAAAGGGAAGGGCTTTGACCATGGTTTTGTTCCCTCACCTTAAATGGGGGATTCATCTTCAATCCTAGTCTAGTGGGACATCCCCTAATGACCCGTGGCTTTAGGAAGGGCACTACTTTGGAAACCCCGATTGAGATAGCGTGGTCCTGTTTTCCCATTCCATACTTATCACTTCCCTCCGTACATTACGAGCCCTATACTCCACTGCCCATCTCCAGGTCCACATGACCATGGGTCCACTGGGATTTAGCACACCCCCTCCCCTTGTCCACATTTTTGTGTCAAGCTTGGAAACTTTGCCCCAAGAGGTTGATGCAGCTAAAAGAAAAGTAAAAAAAGCATATCATGGCCACAAGCAAAAAAAAAAGAAAAATAAAAATAAAATGCAAAAGACGTTCGAACCATTAACAGTAGCACGTGGGCAAAAGCCAAGCATGAGCTCTACCCCTTATCATTATGGCCATCACACGGTTCCTAGGGCCAATGTTGCCCTGCCACATCATAAAAGGAACCCTTGCATGTCCCAACCCCTGGTGGGTGATGAATTGCCCCACCTTTAAGGGGGTGATCCACTGCTACACATCATTTACAACATGCTCTTATTTCCTAAAGCTTCGGCAATAATACAAAGAAAAAACAAGAAAAGGCAAAATGCAGTAAGAGGGGTGGAAAAACAAAGGTCAAGGTAACTCATGCATCCACGATTACTCCCTCCTCACATCTGTATGCTCAGAATGTGGATTTTCTCACCATTACTACCCCTTTTGACCAGGCATATGGCCTTGAGACCACTTGTCTCTTTTGTTCCATCATTATTTACACGACACCTATTGAAGGATGTACCAGGGACCTGTCTTTCCCCTTAGGGGTTGGGAACACCTAATAAGATCGTCCATTAGCCACTCCTACCTAGGGAGGTAACACTGTTACATGATCAAAGCCCCAAATTTGGAAGGGAAGACCCATATGAAGTGTCAAATAAGACCTGTATGAAGTGTCAATTTGCCCTTGACTAGTAAGCTTGGTTCACTTAGATGCATTAATGATTATTGTACCTATTGGTGAAGATGCAGCACATGACATTGTGTGTGATTGACAGATGCATTTAATCATGTGTTGGCCAACTTAACTGGGGCCCAAGTCCACTAGAGGAGCATCATGGCACCCTATAGGTGAAGAGTTGAGAGTCATGGGACTCCTATCACTTGTAGAGCATCATTCCATTCCATGGTCACCTACAACACCCCCAACAGTCTGCACTTTGCCCCACATTATTCATGAGATGATGCACTTGGACCAACATGCCCCAACCAGCTTAGCAGTGTACACATGGTTTGGTAAGTTGATCCAAGGCCCAAATGAGGTTTGTCTCACACTTTGAGAAATGGGAGGGCTAGCACCATCCTCATAGCCCTAAATGTTGGAGTAGAATCAGGCTATTTTGTCATCAAGAGAACCATGACACCCATTTTGTGCCCCAAACACAAAACTGGGGTCCACACGATGATTTGCATGGAGATCAAGGGGCCAACCCCTAGATAATGATTTTTTGAGCCATCTACACTCAGTTTGGCACTAGAGGAGTCCAATGCTTGCCTAAAGGAGGCTTATGCATGCATGACGTTAGTATTTTGGCCCTCCTATGGGTTAATTATTATGTTTTCACATTGGCTATAAGGTCGGCTTATGACCTTACCTATTACTTGGCCATTATTTTATTAGTTAAGGGGCTAATAGGTTAAAATTAGACTTCATTAGACACAAATATATTAGAGAGACCTCATCTGATCTCTCTCATCGTCAAACTTGTGAATTCCAGACCTCTTAGAGAATTTGCACATGCTTATTGTGGGTGATTTTGGAGATACTTGGATGCATTTTTATATATGGAAGTTGATTTTGACATTCTTTGGAGTTATTTCTTGGTCTAATGGAAGGATATATTGCATGTTATCTTGTAAGTGGAATCTTTTGTTGGTTATCTTTTTCTTAAATGTCTAATGCATGGAACTATTGATTCTAGGTTGAAATTATGTGCCCTAATTTGTTGAAGATCAATTTATTGAAAAATATCTAGATGAATGTTGTATGTATTACTCATTGTAACATGTAATGAATGTTCATAGTGTACTTCTTGCTAGTCTCCATCAAAATATAGTATTTCATTAAGTGGGTAATCGTTGAAATTTTGATAGCTAGGGCATCAAATTTTGACCTCTTTAGAAGGAATTTGGCTTATCTTAAACATCCTAGACTCCATATCCCCATAGGACAAGGCACTGGTCCTATCACTTGGTGATCAACCTTAAATTTTCTCTTCTCAAATTCGATCGTTTTAAGGCTAGGGAGAAAAACTAAGGCTTGGATCGAAATTTTCGGGAGGAGGCTTTTTGGTGATTTGAGAGCCTAAACATCAAGAGATAGGTATAGGCTACCTAACCTATCAAGTTGATGGGCATCCACTCAAATTGCACCGATTAAATCTCCTGCCCTAGGTCTAGCCCTAAGAGGGAAACCCTAGTTTCCTCTCCCTCAACTTGCGGACTTTCTTGAGGGTTTCATGAGCCTTGGAATAGTTGATCATCATTGTAAGAAACCCTTTCTCTTTGGTCTCGACCTTGTGAACACTTATTTTCATCAAAAATCTCAAAACCCTAGATCTTAAAGTGTGTTTTCTAGGGCTTTTCTTTGAGAGTGTTTTGCTTCTTTGAAGCTTCGAACCATTATTGAGCCTCTCTCTCATATGAGCTTTAGCAAGATCACATTGTGCCTTATACCTAGCATATCGATTTTAAGTGATCTCCCTCCTACTAGGACTCCTCCCATTGGTGAAAATCGGTAAAGAGCAGGGGGTTTTGGCTGAGGTGACATTGGACCTCTACCCCATTGTTAGCACTTTGTCTAGTTTTTGTCTTGTAGAGTTTCCCCCTCCAAGGCCTGCTAGATTTAATTGTGACATGATGAATTCATGCAAGAGGAGCTTTGGGACGAGGAACTTCAACAAAAGATTGATACAGAGAACGTTGTCCTAGCTAGTAAGCTGAAAAAGGGCAAGGGGAAGTCCATCATCAAGAAGACGGACCTAAGCAAAGTGAAATGTTTTACATGTTAAGAGTATGGTCATTATGCGGGCAAGTGTACGCACAAAAAGAAGAAACGAGGGAAAGGGAAGAAGTCAAATATTGTGATGGTCACTCTAGCTATAGTCAACGAGGATGAGTTCACTAGGAGATTTGACGAGGAGCTTTATATTATCTCTCATTTCTCCGAGAGCACGATTCGTGAGGGTGCTTGGTTCATAGATAATGGAGCGTCGAAGCATGTGACAGGATCACGAGAAGTGTTTAAGCACCTGACTGAATGGGACTCTAAGCTACACGTGAAGATTGGTGATAAGAGTCAACATGTAGTCAAAGGAACCAGGACTGTACCATTCAGGATAGATTCTGGTGGACTGCTGCGAGTCCAGGATGTACTTTGGGTACTAGAGCTCAGATGCAGTTTGCTTTCAGCCTCAGCAATTGAGGCAAAGGGGTTTGATGTTATTTTCTAGAGCGGAAAAGTGATGCTCAAGCCCAATGGATCTAACTCTAACCCAAGAGTGGTTCTTGGAGTCAAAGAGAATGGTTTGTCATTGCTAAAGGGTAATTCTATTGACCAAGGAAAGAAGAAGGTCACAAAGACTCAGAGGGAGTCAAGTTCTAGAGGGAGTTCACAGATTCAGAGGGAGAGACAACAACCCCAGAAGAGTGCATCAAAGGCGACTTCCACATCTGAGAAGGAGGAGCCATGGAATGGCTTATTGGCCTATTTGGAAAAGAAACAGCAGCAGGCTTCTAGTAGCAGGGACACTTCCAAGAATGGTTTGGTTTTGGCAACAGTTTTTGCTTCTATGATGGAAGGTGAAGTGTATGATGAATGTTGGGGAGCATTCATGGAAGAGGATCGTGTTCTAGTGTGGGAAATAAAGACTTCTGAGGAATGGAAGTACCTCCCTCGCTAAGAGGGAGTTGTTGAAACTGGGTAGCATCCAGAGGTACTCTCACATGCCCTTAGTGCTAGGCTTGTGAGAGAAAATCACCCACAAGTTGGCTTGCACTTGAGTTTGGGGTTTTGGACCCAAAGGAGTGGGCTTGGTACCCAAGAAACATAATTTAATATTCTAATTAATTGTTAAGTGACCTAAGAGAAAAGTATAAATATACCAGCCAATGGAGAGGCTTAGGACAAGAGCAAGAAGGACATTTCTCTTGTGAGGAGGCTAAAAGTGACCTAGCCACAGACCTAAGAAGAAGGCCGCAGGAGAAGAGGACAGCTAGAGAGGTGGAATGTTTTTTGTGTTTTGGACAACAAAAGGAAGTCGCTGCCAAAGGTTGAAAAGAAGTTGAGTTATGTGGTCAAGGAGGGTCTGCTTAAGGAAGTTTGTTTTTTGTTGCAAAGGGTCGAGTCCTAGATATGTGATAGCGCTGGTAAAGGAGAACTAGTCGCAGCCTTAGAAGATTTAATATGCCCTAGCTACAGGCAAGCCGCAGGGGCCATAGATAGGTCACAGGCAGCTTGAGGGTTAACTGAGTAGGGTCAAGAGCCTTAGGGCTGAAGTAAAGGCTAGCTAAGGTTTGCACAAGGCTGAGGGCCTAAGGAAGTAGACTGAGGTGGTCTACAGCTAGCTAAGGTGGGAAGTAAGGCTACAGCAAGCAGGCAACAAGGCTTAAGGACTGTTGAAGAAGAAAAAGGCTAACAGCAAGGGTATTAGGGTGGTTGCAAGGGACAATAGTAGTTGGAGGAGGATTGTGGGCTAAAGGAACATGCCCAAGTAAGTGAATTGGTTTGTTGATTAACCTAGTTTGCTATAGTAGTATTGTTTGAGTGCTATAGGTGTCGTATGTTGGCTAGATGAGAACCTAAGGGACTTGGCCTTAGCACTAAGAGTTTAGGTCAAGAGGATTTTGACCTGATATTGGCATTGAATAGGGATTGTAAAGGGCCATGATCCCTGGTACAGGAGCACTGTGTGTATTCTTATTAATGGACTTGTAAGACACTTGTTTGGGCAATAAACATGCCCAAGTAAGTGAATTGGTTTGTTGATTAACCTAGTTTGCTATAGTAGTATTGTTTGAGTGCTATAGGTGTCGTATGTTGGCTAGATGAGAACCTAAGGGACTTGGCCTTAGCACTAAGAGTTTAGGTCAAGAGGATTTTGACCTGATATTGGCATTGAATAGGGATTGTAAAGGGCCATGATCCCTGGTACAGGAGCACTGTGTGTATTCTTATTAATGGACTTGTAAGACACTTGTTTGGGCAATAAAATCTTGTGTACTATCATTGATCTGATTACTAGTATATTTCATTATGCAAAATTGTTTGAAGTTAGGCACTGCTAGTGTGTTTATGTTTTTAGTTATGACATAGACCAAACCTAGGGTGCATGGATTTCCAACGCGCAGATTGTTGGCTTCCAAGATTACTCCAAAAGTGTTTACATGATGTTTGGGGGTGCTTGTAAAGGGCCATGATCCGTGGTAAGAGAGCATTGTGTCTATTCTTATTAATGGACTTGTAAGAAACTTGTTTGGGCAATAAAATCTTGTGTATTATCATTGATCTGATTGCTAGTATATTCCGCTATGCAAAATTATTTGAAGTTAACCATTGGTAGTGTGTTTATGTTTCTAGTTAAGACATAGACCAAACCTATGGCACGTAGATCTCTAACACACAGATTGTTGGCTTCCAAGGTTACTCCAAAAGTGTTTACATCATGTTTGGGGGTGCTTGAAGTGAACTGAGGCGGATGGTTTATGGATGATCCCATGGTTGTTTTGTAATGGACATGCAAATGTGGAGGTGGCTTACTCTTGGATTGCTAGACATTGTTTAGTACTTATGTAGCATTCTTCCTTGGAGTATTGGAGACCTTGACAACTTGGGTCACTCCATAATGATGGCCACATGGAGATTGAGTTGCTTGCTTGGAGGACACCTTGCTTTTGAGTAGTGCTTAGCATCCTAGAGGGCATTGAGCCGTAGATGACATGGGCAAACATGAATTCTTGCTTGGAGGCTCCTACTTGTCTTATGCTAGCTTGAATCAAGGGAGTGATCATGTGGGTGGGGTGGACCCAGAGGATACACTAAGGAGTGTTGGAGGCTTAGAGCCCTTGGAGGTGGATTATTGGACCTTGTTTGATGAGACTTAACTTGGATCCTTGCTTGTTGACAACATCCCCTTGGAACTTGACAAGTCTTCTTTTGGAGTGAAGCACTTCACATGTGCGGGCCTTCTTGTTAGAGAAAGGTTTGCTTGTAAGGGCTTAGGCCCACTTTATACCGTTAGCCTACCTTACCTCTCATATAAATAGAGGAAGGAGAGAGTGCTTTCATCATTCACTCAATTCATCATCTTGTGTCAGAGATGTGAAGAGTGGAGCACACCTCTCTCTCGTGTGCTCTTCTATATTGTAATCTCTCTATTTGTTTTGAGCACTAGGGTTCTTAGAGAATCCAAGGAAAATTCTAAGGATAGGGTTTTCACCCTTAGGGGTGTTTTTGCTCAAATTGTACAGGCACTTGGTCAATGACTCAGGTCGGGGGTTGTCACTCTGATCCCCAACCTATTTGTTCTAGCTATCTCCCAACAGCAGACTATAAGGGGTAGTCCCTATGGAAATTTGAACATGAAGGGCAAGTTGGCAACCAACGAATGCCTTATGAAGTCAACTTTTTGCTTATTGCCAATTAAATGCCAAGTAATCGAATCAACAATCGTTGCATGGATGCTTCACTATCTTAGATGAAGTGCAAGTCCTACAAGCTAGATGAAGTGCAAAATCTTGGTTGATTTTAAGTTAGATACCTATTCTAAATGTAACCTTCCTCTTAACTGTTTTGGAGCTAGCCTCTAGAGTAGGTTGTGGGATAGAAGCCAACGGAAAGCAAGCAAGGGCTTGATTAACAATACCTCCCCCTGTGTTCCAACCACCCGATGCCTCTGGCACTGCAAAGACTGTGGCTCTGACAACTGCAAGGTCACTGTGTTAACCAATAAAGAGGTGTTGCTAAGCCCCTCAAGCTAAATTGAGAAAGGATGGCCCTAAATGTCTATCAACCAAGCTTATGCTTGGAGGTAAGTTCTTAATGCAACTAGACTTAGAATGTGAATGCAAGATGGATTGAGAGATTCTTAAGGTGAGATTGGTTAAATGTTTTTTAAGTACTTAGTTATGATTTAACCTCAAGTTATATCAACAAGTACTTATCAATAAGATGCAATCTTAACCACAAGAATGTGCCAAACATAAACAAGAGATCCCTTCAAGTGCTCAAGACAAGATATTAACCAATAACAATAACAACAACTAATAGAACTTAGAGCACTTATACACTTAACAATTAGCCAATGATTTTCAATATAAGATGCTAGTAACAATTACTCAAGATATTCCGACGATGATTCCTTGAAACATATTAGAAATCTTCCAATATATTTAGACAAGATAAATGCCAATATGCCAAGGATTCAAAACAACCACAAAGCAATGATGGAAAAAGATAAGATAAGATAAGATAATTTTATTAATGTCCAACGAATGACCACAAAGTAGGTCAATGGGATTGCCGGTTACATAAGGGGTCGTGCCCAGTAGGAGAACCAATCGGTCTCCTCAGAAAGAAAAACGCTTAAAGGAAGATAGAAACTAAAAATGAGGCGGGTTGGGAAGAGCGTATGGAGCTCCGATCCCGGCCACGCCGGCTGATCTCTAGACTGTGTCGTAGGATCACTGGTGAAGAAGACGCTGGGGACGCGGATGTGGGAGTCCGCTACTCCTAACATCCGAGGTTGAGAGAGGAGAACTGTGGGTAGTTCAGTAAGGTTTGCTGGTTTGAAACGGTGGGCGCTAGTTGCCTCCCATTGTGTTGTCTCCGTGATCTAACGATCCTGGGCCGCCTCTCGGGGAGATGCCTGGCACGGTTCTGCTGCTGGGCCCTCGTAGGCAAGGGGCTTCTCCTCTTAACTGAACGAGGGTTTGTCGATCTGTGTGAGCCGGATTGATCGGTACTCGCACTGGTTGATCTCTTAACTCCTCGGGCTTAGGGGAGTATACTGAAGAAAGAGGTGATCTGACGAGTAGTGTTGGGTCGGACGGGAGGCTGGAGGATATGCTCCCGGTGCTTAAGAGTCTCCTGGATGTAAAGTGCGACGCATCTCTGGTCCGTGTAGCTGAAGAAGCTAGATAGGGTATGTGGTCCTCTGAACAGACAGTGGTAGCGACCTCTAATCTCATAATATATTGGACAACCGAAGATGAAGTGCCATTCGGTTTCCACCTCCTGTGTATGGCATAGCCGGCAAGTCCTGTCAACTCTCTCTATCTGGTGGTCTGTCTCTACCGGAAGCTTATGTCATCCAACTCTGAACTGCCCGAGGGGGATCCGAAGAGCATGCATCCAATGTCGAAGCGTGTACTGGGGGCGAACTATAAGCCCATCTCTGATACTCAAGAAGTGCTCTGCATAGAAAGCCATCTTTGGGCGCAGGCCCCCCGGGGGGTTAATCCATGTGACCTGGATAAACTGCCTGTAGATGTCTTCCTTGATGATCTTATTTAGTTCCTCCCTAGGGGGGAGTCTCTGGGGGCGTTCAGGGAATACCGAAAGGGGGGGAGGTGATCTATATGGAGTCCCACTGCTTTGAGGAACTTTGAGACCCCTGTATACCAGCACTTGGCTTTTCCTGGTTGGGTGCGGTCGATGGCCTCAGAAGAGCAGTAGGCTAGATAAGGGTACCTATCGCATCCTTTCAATGTATCTGCGAAGCTCCAAACTCGGTGGAGAAAGGAGACCAGTCTGAAGGCTGTCTCAAGGCGGAAGGGCTGTGCACCAAATTCGGCCAATATGATTTGTTGTGGGATAGTATGCTTGCTACGGATAATACGTCGAAGGAGAAGGGTTTGGACTCTCTCAACTGCTGCCCAATCTGACTCAAGCAAGGAGGGTCCCCAAATTTCCGATCCGTACAGGACCGTGGGTCGGGTCAGGGTGTCCATAAGGCTCAACTTTGACGAGATGTCCTGGAAGTGATGGCGGAAACATTGTCTCTCTAATATGGCTAGAGAGACATACCCCTTATTGATCCGAGGTTGCAGAGCTGGCCGCATACTGAACCGAGGGCCCGAAAACTGCACTCCCAAGTACGTGTAGCTATTGGTAATCTCCACTGTCTCTCCCTTCAAGAGGAATCGGAGATCCCGAGACTTCTTTGTCCCGTTGAAGACTATTACCTTTGTCTTACTCAGGTTCACTGTCAATTTCCGGAGATCACAGAGTAGTGCTAATGCATCCAGCTGCCTCTGGAATGATTCCTTTTGAGATTAGCAATGTTCTTTAGACAATTAGATGCTCAACACAATAATGCCAATTAGATTTCTCAATGCCAATAACTTAAGAGAACAAGTAGATCAAGATGCCCAAAGAAACTTGAACCATTCAACACAATGTGATTTGAGATTAGAGTGTTTTAGTGAGTGTTATTAGTGCAAAGTTAATGGTCTTTAGAGTTTATGAACGAGCTCACAGGAGACAAGCAAATGTTAGATTCCAAATAACCTATGCTAGCAATTTTCTTCACAATAGCACTTAAAAACATAAAACAAGTAACAATTAGAGTATAAAACAATGAAAGCACTTATGTAACTTGTATCCCAATGTTACCCAAGCAAGATAGATCTATGACAGCAGTGAGTTAATTATGCTTAAAATGATATGTAGTGAACAATAGGACAGCAGTATGATTATTAGCGTTAGAGCACTTCTAGATGCAAAATAAAATGTCCAATACAAGCAATAGAAACCCAAGTGCCAAATTAGATTTTCCAACAAAAGATCTTAAGTACTACTCTCTCTTATGATGCAATTTTTCACTGCTACATCAGATCTGATTAGACTTATGACAGTCAGCAATAAGATTCTTCTCGGCTAATAAATAACCCACCATCGATCCATCCAGCTTGCCCCACAATGTAATCCAGAGTCGGGGGAGCAAAGGTCCCGGAGGGGCTTGCGCTTCCTAGTGCAAGGAAGCTACTCAAAGTCTTTGGTGACCACCATCCAGGAACTAAGTAGAAGTTTGTCTATTCAGGAACCACTTGTTCTTGCTCGGTTGGTTCGTGAGTCGTAGCGAAGAAAAGCTCACGGTGTTATATTATATACGTAATAAGAGTGATTCCAAAATCCCATAAAGAAAGAGGGTATATTCTCTCAAGCCCGACCCAAGATGCCATAATCAAATTTAAGGTATTTTATAGAGAACGCGTATGTAAAGGCCCCTCTGGTTTCTATTTCTGATTGAGCATCATCCAGCCGAGCTGCGTTGCCGTGTTTATTCTCGCTGTGTCTATCCGGTAGTAAAATGATATCAGCTAAAGGAAGACCCTCTCTATTGGGACTATCGTCCCCACGGAAGCATATAAAAGTCCTTGGCTACTGACTTGACCATCCATCTGGTGTTTCTAATAAAAGGTAATGCATGCATGGTAAACTAGTCAAAGTCTTGGGCTATTCGACCCCATCCTATCCCATCCCATCCATCTGGTGCTTATAAGGTATTTTAGGAGTGCGTCTAACTGGTAACTGGGAAGACCTAATGGTATAGGGCCCCAGAGAATCTATTTAATGCAGGTGGGTGGGTTGTCTAACCAAGGTAAGTAAGATTGTTCCCTACATCTATTGCTAGTCTCATTCATGGGTTGGTAAGTAACTCAATCCATTCCATCATCGTAGGGTTCCAAGAGTATGATATAGAAGGGTAAGGCGCTAATCCAACCCATCCACACCCAGGGCTTCTAAGGTATCATCAACAAATCCCAATGCCCATCCCATAAGCTGCTTCTAAGTTCTACCAACATGGGTGACTAACAACATGCCATGCATTTAAGGTCTAGGGCTAAAGATCTACTAGTTCTGGGAGGTGTATAAATAGAAGAGTAGGTAAAGGCTAAGGTCTAGTTCCCTACAGCTAATCCTTCCTGGCTTAATCCAATGCCAATCCTGTATAGTGAGTCCCTCCAAAGCCTAAGTAAAGGTACAGGGCTCTCAGCCAGGTCTAGTTCTAGTTAGTAAACAAAGGGGGGTGGTTCATGCCCATGCCATAGCTGCCTACTTGTTTTGTCTTCCTGGCTGGCAATGGCGACCACCTTCCTGTCGATGAGACTATCTATGGGCAACTGGCTATCGAAAATGAGAACTGACTATGAGTGTCATTGACCTTAAAGCGAGTACTCTACTCCCGGCAATGACAACTAGGTATTGAAAAGGACCTTTATTCAACGACTTGCGGCTATCAGCTGGTATGTTTGGTAGCGGGTAGAGGTTCTAGGTTCTAGGTTCTAGGTTCTAAGTTCTAGGGTCGAAGTTTATGTTTCTGTCGAGATCTAAGGTCGATGTCTAGGAAGAGATTGAGGGTAGAGTTCTATGTCTTACTTGTAGGGTAGAGCTATGTTTGGCAGCTATGGCTTCCAATGATCGGCTATCAAATGCGTTACTTACAATATGGCAATGAACACTGTCTATGTTTGGCTATATGACTGCAAAGTCCACCTCCTGTCAATGATACTGGCTATCGACCTCAGCCTTAGTCCATGTTAATAAGCTCTAGATACACTAGCTTCCGTCATTGCATTAGCTGCATGGATTGTAAGGTCTTGCTTACTTACTTGAATGAGCTTCCGTCTTACGAGTTCAAGCTATAGCCTTACTACTAGTAATAGAGACTTAGTCTTGAGTATATGCCCTACGGTTGATGGTGTTTACTTACTTGAATTAGCTTCAGTCTTACGAGTAAGGTCCATGCACTTGAGACTGACTTAAACTGCTCCATGGTAAGAAGCCTTAATAGACTCTCTTACATACACTTAGTTCCATGGAGTTACTTAGAGTTCTAGCCTCTATCGACAAGCCTTAGTCTTAAGCCGTCTGGACTTAGCACTTTAGACTCCTTCCGGTTGTCCATGCACTTTAGACTGCCGGTACTAGCCGGACTATTAGCCTTAGTAAGCTCCACGCACTTACCATCAAGACTGCCTTAAGCCGTAAAATGACTACTTATGTTGGTGTTGCTGCTGGTCGTACTGCTGCTAGCTTTGGATCTTCTATCTATGCGTAACCATTAACAGCTTAACCGACTGCTTAACCTACCGAATCAATGGCTTAAGCTGGTATTGCTACTGCTACTGGGACTGGGTAAACAACTAGCTTTGGGACTGGAAGAGATGTTGTTGGATGAGCACGAAAGGGGTGGGGCATTGTTTGCTCGAGGGTTTCTATCCGTTTCATTTCGTTCTTCTTTTTTATAA
>APFE030242093.1:44462-58971 GCA_000404065.3 Pinus taeda
TGACATACCAATGGACATGTGATGTGTAGTGTTGTAGCAGTACTCCCCTAGATGCAGCCACTTCAGCCATGCTCTCTATTGCCCACTGACGTAGTTACGCAAGTAGCCCTCCAGCCACTTGTTAACTATCTCTGTCTGTCCGTCTGTCTGTGGGTGATAACTGGTGCTCGGTGTCAACTCCGTCCCCACTAGCCGAAAAAGCTCCTGCCAAAACCTGCCCATGAAACGACTATCTCTGTCACAGACGATGGTCTTAGGAAGACCATGTAGCCTGAAGACCTCTTTGAAGAACAGCTCGGCCACCTGTGCTGGTGTGTAGTGTGCGGATATGGCAAAGAAATGTGTGTACTTCGTCAGCCGGTCAACGACGACAAAGACACAATCCTTGCCTTGTACCATGGGCAACCCTATGATGAAGTCCATCAAAATACTCTCCCATTTCCCCTCCGAAATGGGAAGAGGCTGCAATAAACCCACGGGATGGCTCATCTCCCCCTCGTTCCTCTGGCAAACGTCGCACTCCCGGATATGTTGGAGTACGTCCTCCTTGAGGCCCTTCCATGAGAACCTCTCTCTGAGGGCCCTGTAGGTTTTGGTAAACCCCTGATGGCCAGCCATTGGTGAATCATGTGATGCCTGGAGTATCTTCTTCTTGAGCTGAGATCCCTCAGTCAAGAAGATTCGATCCCTATAGTAGATGATCTCATCGACCACCCTGTACCTGTCATCCACCACCTGCCCATCCAAAACCTCACATGCAAACCTATCCTTGGAGTACTCTACTAAGAGTCGAGCCCTCCAATCTGTGTCCAAGCTCATAAGAGACAATGTGGCTAGTCTACGTGAAAGAGCATCTGCGACCACGTTGTTCTTACCCTTGACATACTCAATGTCAAAGTCATATGCTTGGATCTTGCTGATCCACTTCTGTTGCCTCTCCTGTAGCCGCTTCTGCTCCAAAAAGAATCTGAGGCTGTTGTGATCAATCCTCAACCTAAACTTGTTACCCACTAAATACTGCTGAAACTTGGTCAATGCATGCATGATGGCCAACATCTCCTGTCATATATAGAATACAACCTCTCGTGCGAAAGGAGCTTCCGACTCTCATAGGTTATAGGGTGACCTCCCTTGCATCAATACTGCGCTGGTCCCCTCTCCCGACGCATCACACTCCAAAACAAATAGCTGCGTGAAATCTGGCAATGCAAGCACTGGGCAGCTGCTCATAACCTCCTTGAGCCTGTCAAAGGCTCGCTACGCTGTATCTGACCAACTAAAAGCCCCCTTCCTCGTCAAATCTGTCAGGGGTGCAGCAAGCTGTGAGAAACTCTTGACGAACTTCCAGTAGTAAGTACAAATGCCCATGAACCCCCGGAGTTCTGTCACGTTCCTCGACTCCGGCCACTCTCTAATGGCCCTGATCTTCTCCCCATGGACTCTCACTCCCTCCACCCCTATGCTGTGCCCCAAATACAACATCTCTGTCAACCCAAACTCACACTTGGAGAGTTTGGCATAGAACTACTGCTCCTGCAAGATACGCAACAATGTCTCAATGTGTTGGAGATGCTCCTCCCAACTCCTGTTGTAAATGAGAATGTCATCAAAGAATACCAACACAAACTTCCTCAAGTGACTACAGAAGATGTGATTCATGTAGGACTGAAATGTGGCGGGGGCATTGGTTAGCCCAAAGGGCATCACCAAGAACTCGAAGTTCCCATAGTGACACCTGAAGGCGGTCCTGGGAATGTCCTACTCCCTCACGCGAATCTAAGGGTACCCAGATCTCAAATCAATCTTTGAGAAGAACCGTGCTCCTCTCAACTCATCCGTCAACTCGTCGATCCTGGGTATGGGGTACCTGTTCTTCAGTGTCTTCTTATTCAGGGCCCTGTAGTCAATGCACATTCTCAATGTGTCGTCCTTCTTCTTCACCAACACCACGGAAGAAGCGAAAGGACTCATGCTCGGCCGAATGTGCCCAAAAGCCAGCAACTCCTGGATAGCACGCTCAATCTCATCCTGATAGGCCTTGGGGTGCCTATAGGGGTGGTAATCACTGCCTTATGCCCTGCTCAAGCTCGATGGTGTGCTCAAACCCCCAGTCCAGTGGCTATCTCAGCGGAATCTCCCCAAACACTACGGCATACCAGTCAAGGATGGACTATATCTCCGGATGTACCGTCTGCCCTGTAGTCCATGCCTCTGATGCACGCAGCTCCACTGCCCACTCTATGTCTCCCTTTCGGAAGACTGCCTCCATCCGATGAGCCGAAACAGTCTGAGGTGGATATGTGTGCTGACCCCATATCTTCTCATGCCTCCCTGTCTTCTCATCATCCCACTCCATCTCTAGAGTCTTCCAATCTGTCGTGACCTTCCCTAGAGTGATAAACCACTGAACACCCAGTATCACATTGGTGTCCAGAATATCGACCACGAAAAAGTGGTCAGTCAATGTGTAGGTGCCCATCGTCACTGATAGCTCTGGAACATAACGAGCACACATCATGGTCTGATCTCCAGGGACCAAAACCGAAAACCCATCGAAGCTCTTTGTCTGTATACCTCTCCGCTCAACCATCTGTGCATTGATGAAGTTGTGGATCGCCCCACTGTCAACCAAAACTGATACTCGCTGGCCACGTACTGTCCCCCGTACGCGTAGCGTCAAATACTTGGGAACTCCTTGCAATGTTGCAAGGGCCCCTCCGGTAGGTGCAAAAGCTGCACCACCTGATGCTGGTGGAGGTGGCAGAGGACCCTGCATGGCATGACTATCTCCTGCCTCCACCTCATCCTCCTCATCCTCTTCCCCGCTGCTCTCGGAGAAGACCTCAATAAAATGTGCTTTGCCAGCTGCACATCTATGCCCCGGTGCCCACGGCTCCTGACAGGTAAAGCACAATCGCTTCTTCTTCAGCTCCCTCTTGGCATCCTCGTCAATCTGTGCACGTCCTGGATTTCCCTTTGGAGGCGGAATCCTCACATCCTTCCCCTTAAGCTGGAAGGCCTGTCTTTGGGGGTAAGGTGTCCGGGTCCTGGGTAAGACATCCTGTAAGTCCCGGGTCCTGCTAATAGCATCCTGGAGTGTGGCTGGTCTAGTGGATCGAACTAAACCCCGAAGTGGCTTTGCTAACCCCTCAACGTACATATAGATCCTCTGTGCCATGGATAGATCTGGCACCATCACTGAAACCCTCAAGAAATCTGCAATGTAGGTCTATGGGCTCCCGGTCTGTTTGAGCTTCGTCAGCTCAACAAAATGTTGCTCTGGATCCCTCCGTTCAAATCTCTTTATCAATCTTCTGGTGAACTCGACATATGTCGTCACTGTGGAGTGTCTGAGTGTAACCATCCCATGAAACCACCAATCCTGGGCTTCACCATCCAAATGTAATGTCGCCACCTTGATGGCCTCTGTCTCCGACATCTGGTTAAGCTGGAAATAGATGTCCAGCTTCTCCACCCAAGATTTTGCTGCACTGTTTGATGAGCCATCAAACATAGGCAAGTGGAATGTACTAGCTGCACGGTGGATGTCACCATCATGATAATGTCGGTACCCTCTGTGATGGTCGTGGGGTCTACTATCCCACTGGAGCTGAACAAAGTCTTTGAATGAGAGGGCTTCCCTGAACTCCTGCCCATAGGCCTAGTACTCTGCAAAATAATCGCCCATATGACCGGGCCCTGCCTCCTGCTGGGCTCCGGCCCCCGTGTCTGCTCCTAAGAAAGTGGGCATGGTAGAGCGTGTAGGGGCATGCGAGGCCACCTGTTGCGCAGTATCACACTGCTCTGGCAAATGATGGGATGCACCTGATCCCTCACCAATCTGAAAAACCCATGGGCTCTCACGCTGTCTGGCCTCTACTGCCGTGAATCTCTACCCCATCACCTCAATCTGCCTCGACAGATCCTGCACTGATTTGAGGAGCATATCCACAAATCTCTTCCCGTCCTCATCTGCCATTGGATCCTTCTGCTCTGCGTCCACCACAGGCTCTTCCTGTCCTGCGTCCACCATAGGCTCTTCCTGTCCTGCGTCCACCACAGGCTCCTCCTGTTCTGCATCCACCACCAGAACACAGTCCCCCTCTCTGTAGGTATTCTCCAACCTATGCCCAATGTCTCTATATCTCCTACCTCTGTATGGTTTTTCCCCCGTGTATACATTGCTAGCTCCACAGGCTGAGCCAGATCTATGCTCTGATACCACTGTAATATCCCGTTTCAGAGATATTCTCCAGAACCCCAGTAACTCCAACCAAATACGTACAAATGATATAATAACCAGGAAGCTCAAAATGATAAAAATGACAGTGGCGCAACATATAATGTTATAAACGTGAAATATAAGCAGATACTCAAGAAATGCAGAGAGAAATGCTAATCCATTTTATTATACCGAGCAATAGAATGAGTATAGGAGGTGATTAGAAAGATGGCACCTCGACTTGCACAAGGCAAGTGAAGAAATACACTCAGAATAGCAAAGGAATGGCCTCTCACTGATCTGCATCCCAGCTGCTGGAGAACTACTGTGCTGCTACTACTATTGGAAATCGAATGAGGATTTTGGGTTGTTCACCTCCTCAGAAAAGGCTGAAACTCTGGAATCGGACTCTATTCAAGAAACTCAGAAAAACCCAGAAAGCTTTCATGGAATGGCCGACCCCCAAAAATCACCCCCATGGGGTTCTGTGCAGTCCCTCAATGCTCTGCGTTGCCACTGAATGAAACACTCCAGTAATCTACCTGGAACCTTTGCCAAAACCCTTCAATATGCAAGGGTTGATCCCCTACACAATCTCCCAGCACAAATCCTGCTACAAACCCTCAATCCAGAACTACTGCCAGAAAGAACTGCGCCATCCCTCTCAGTGTTGCACAGTCCTCCAAGATGCTCAATCCTCCTACCAAAATGCTGATGAAACTACTGCAAAAATGCTGAAGGAAATACCTTGCTCGAGCAAGCACTCAAAGTCCCCCAGGGCTAAGGGTGAGATCTCCGAACGGAGACATTCAATGTACTAAACAGTGTTGCAGACTAACTAAACAGCCAGCGTGCTCTAAGTCGAAGTGACTAGCTCAAATGCACATAATCGAATGCCAAAATGAGGAAGCTCCTCTCTCCTTTATAGCCTTTGCCTCTTTCAATCCCAATGCCTACCTTCTCCAGTGTAATCTCTCTCTTGCCACGTGTTTCTTCCCTATTGCGCAGTCCCTCCAAGTGTCTGCGTGGGCTCCATTACTGCGTCCCCCTTGGCTCCCCTTTATGTCACAACATTGTGCTACTAGGAAGTGACTTTTATTTTAAAAGTGAGTCATGTCCCCTTTCCCTCACCTTTTTATTCATAAATAACTCTAGAAGGCAAAATTAAGCAAAATCGAATATTCCAATTAGCCATGGCTAATCAGGAATATTACAGTTGGCTTGATCCCAGTCAAAATAATCTCGGTGGTTGATAAATCTTTGATCAACTTTTAATCTCTGCCGTCGAAAATACTTACTTTTGAGGAATTTTCAAATATCTCATTAAAACCATTTTTTATTAGTTAAAAATAATTATTTTGAACTAATTTCCTCAAAAAATTGACTTTGACTCAACCACCAAGGTCCAAGGGTCCAAATTTTCTTGAAATTTCTAATATGCCCTTGGTGGGGGACTTCCAAAAATTGACTTCTTTTAGACCCACGAATTTTTCCACTTGGAAAAATTAATTTCTCTAACATTTTAATTTTAACCCTAAATTAATTAATTTTCCGGCTTAGGATTTAATTTTATTTTTGCCAAAAAAATCAATTAATTGACTCATGAGGGGTTTAATTATTTTTCCACCCTCAAATATTTTAACCATGGTGTCTAAGTATGAAGGAACATGCACTAAAATATTTTTTACATCAAATATTATAATAATTCAACCCTTAAAGAGAAAATACTTGTTCATTATAAACCCTCAAAGAATTTCTCAATTTTGCGACACAATATGATCTAGCAGACCAAGTGATTTGTAATAAAATAATTTAGCCAAATAGCTTAAACTATTCCCGAATCTCTTTTACAAATCGATTCGACTAAAACACTAGGACTCACCTAAGACTTCGACAATAAACTTCACCCGAGCTTTGGAGTTTAAGCTGGAGGGAAAAAAGTCTTCCGATTAGCCATGTTTAGAAACACAGGTAATCGGTGAAGTTAAAAAACCTCCTAGGACGAAATTCATCACCAAAATCATAGGCTTACCTAGGTTGTTACATAATTACATGGTCTTACTAGCATCATTTATAATTTGCATAATGGGTTTATAATGACATAATAGGTTGTTGGCTGATGATTCTGATCTTTTAAAAAAAATGGCACAATTGCTTCCTTGGAACTATGACAAAATGTGTGCAACATCTGGCTCCATATGGGGACACGTTGCTTCATCGAAGTGAAGTGAGAATCCAGAATCAAAGGATGCCCCATGGCATCAGATGTCTTCAACATAGTGTATACTTTGCATCTGTCGACTTTTAGGCAGGTCCATGGGTTGCTTCTCTGATGTGTTGTGATGAATTCTGAAGATCCCGGGACTTTGACTTCTCAGTATATCAAGTTGCTCCCAACCATCAGATGCATAGAAGCCCTTCCTTTTTCTCTTTCGTTTTTTTACTTTTGATTCTAGCGAGACGTGATGTTGATGGCGATGTGGTTGGTGTACAACTTTCTATCTAATTTGGACAACTCTCATATGAAAAATTTAGAACATCCAAGATTTCAGTCACCGACTCTTCTTTATTTTCATGAACCTGCTCTATCAATGTCGACGGATCAATCTTGCAAGTATCAACTTGATTCTCCTCAATTTCCTTCTTGCCTAGGTCATCTTCATTCAGCCATTTCTCAATGGAATCAATGACCTCTTCATAATAAGATGAAGTTTGCTTCAGCAAGTTGGGAGGCTCGTGCTCTAGATCCTTTGGTCTTGGCTAGAGTTCCTGAACCTATGATTTTTCCATTATCTGAAGCTTATTTTGAAGAATGATTTGTTCGCTTCTTATGGCATTCATTTGATTAGAATGCCCGTCCTTCATAGCATTGATTTCTCTGGCATGATTCTCCTCCATGGTATCCATCATATTCTAAAAGGTGATCCTTTGATTATACTGCGTAACTTCCATAACCTGTAATCTATTCTGAAGAGCCATCTGACTGGCTTTCATGTCCTTTATCACTTTATCATGATTTAATTGAATAGAGCTCATTTCTTCCTTATGATTTGCTTCCATAGTGATCAAATAATTTTGCATGGTGGTCATCTTATTAGAATGATTAACTTCCATGATTTCTAGCTCCTCATCATGTTTTCTTCTATGGCCAATAATTTGGTATACATGGTGACGTGATCTGCTTTTAATCTTTCTTGATTAAGTTCCATGGTTTTCATCAACTATGCTTGACTGAATTGCATGTCTTTAACCATTTGATTTAATTCCTTGATAAGATGCTTATCATTTTCTTTTTCATCATCAATATTAATTTGATCCTTCGTTCCTGCCTTTCCACTATCGAGGATTCTTCTTGCAACGACATAAGTGGATTCATCGTGAAAATGATCACAAAGTTTGCAATATGGCAAAGATCGATGTGGCTCATTCACTTGACACCTTTCCACGATATTTGGGTACTTCACGTGATCACTTTCTTCTTTCTTCATAGTATTTGAGGCATAAGGCGAGCCCCTTTGATCTCCATATTTATCTTCGAAGGCATCAACAATATCTTTTAGAGAGTTAAAGAAATTGTCAGGAAAATCATAAAACCAATCCTTAGCATCACCCTCCAAGGAAAGGACAAAGAGTTACATTTTGATATATTCATGATTATAACATGCAGGGCCACAAATTATTTCCATACAACGAGTAAACTTCCTGAAATGATTTTTAGCAATGATTGCATTTTACCCAAAAAAGAAGGCAAATTATTAATGGCACCTCTGACATATCATGAGGAATGTTAGTAAAATGACAAGGGGTGAACAAGTCATTCATGATGACTTGTTTAAATGGAAAAGGAGCTAATGGATGTCAGAGAGAGATCCTTGTTCAAGAAAAACAAGAAATCCACAAGAAGTGAGCTTCTAACATAAATTCTTGCAAGAAATGAAAGAAGTGGAGTCTCCACTTGAACACGAATCTAACTCTAAAATCCAAAAGGCGGAAACCAAAAAGTTAGTTAGGGACAAGTAGATGGAAATCAGGGAGGGCTTCCTGTCTGAGAAAAATGAATGTTTTCTAGAATGTAATTTGTTCAACCAAGTTCTAAGAGCGAGGTTGACTAGGCTACCAGGATTTCTTCTAGTGTAAGCTTTTGTAGATGGATGAATAAGTGGAACCGCCACCCAAACAAAAAACCAATTGAAATGTCCAAGTGCTAAAAGTGCAGATAGAAAAGATGGACAGATTAGTGAGAGGACAAAAAATAAGGTGATGAAAAGATGGAGAGATCGCAATGGTGCCAAAAATGTGGTGCCGATGGGATAAGGAGAAAATGAAGAATGAAGATGACGATATGATGAAAAAATTGCTATGACCAAGGACAGAAAAAGCTATCCCCGACAATGGCGCCAGAAAATATTATCGCTCAAATTATACAGGCACTACAACAACGACTTAGATCAAGGGTGTTGAAATTTGTGAGTATTACCTGTTAGAAATTTTATCTGTATTCTCTGGTTTATTTCGCCTCCTTGTTTAATCACTAACAAGTTATTTAACCATATAAACACTGAAATAAACACAATACAGTCTCAACCATCTACAGATCAACAGCTAAAAGACATAGACAAACACACAAGTGACACCATTATTTTTGGACAATCGTCCCCGGAAAAAACCAACTTGGGAAAACCGGTGCAGCAATTCTGAGGGTTATATTATTATGCAGTCTTTCTGAGTACAACTAGGTGCCAAACCGGCTCACCCGACAGAGAAAATAATCTGGCAGTAATACCTCTCTATTCGGAAAGTCTGCCCCACGAAACCCTCTCCAACACAATTTGAAGCTCAACGTCAGCCCTCCTGGCCTTTGCGTCAGCCCTCTGAGGCTCTATGCAGCCTCTATGGCCCTTTGCGTCACTCCTACAGCCTCTTCGTGGATGACGCAGGCCCTTCTGGCCTCTACGTAGTCTCTTTTGCCTCTGCATGGCTCCCTTTGGCTTAACATCTACCTCTCTACCTCTGCGTTGGACTTCCGGCACTATCTCTGCCTATCTGCCTTGTACTCACTGCCCCTCACTGCAACTATGATCACTGATTCGATTTCGCTTAGCAAACCCCACTCTACAAAATTGAATGACTGATCACTCTGGTGTATCCTCCAACTGGCCCTCAAGCCTCCTCTTATACTTTCCATGTTGGTCCTTCAACGGCCGAGATTACATCTCTAATCAACTAAGATTAGATTTGGATTGATCCATGTCATTTAGAACCTTCTAACCCAGTTTTATATTAATACCCATTAATATTTTATTTTTCCTAAATTTAGACTTAGGAACTCCATTCAAAATATTAATTATTTTAATATCTCCTTAACCGGGTAGAACCTGCCCAAACCATTTCTGGGTCTTGGAGATCTCATGTGCTTTAGCCTCTCCACCAATTTTCATGGCTAGAGCACATCCAATGCTACCCCAAATCAACACTCCCTCTTAGCAAGGACTATGCTCTAGTAATGCTCCACACTGAGCATCACTCTGATTATACGGCACCGATCCCTGTGTTGATGCTAGGCCTTCCTGCCCAACATCCTCTGCACTACTACATCCTGTACTGCTCCATGGCTCTGCGACTGCCACTGCTGCATCCATACGACAGCTTCCTCTACATCCGTGCTATTGCTAGTCCTTTCTCCCAACACTGCATCTGCACTGCAACCCCCTCTCATCATGTTGCATCATGCTACTGCATTGCAACTCCATTATTGAGAAGTAAGTAACTGATCCACCCAACTACTGACATCCCTGACAGACTAGAAACACTCTCGATGCTGAAGCTCCCTCTGTTGCTATCTCGTGCTCCCTCTCCTACCTCTGCATTACTGCAACAACTTCGTGCCTCTCGCACCGCTACAAATCTTTTTGTGCTATCCTGCACTGTTGCAACCTCCTTTGTGCCTCTCGCACTGTTGCAACCCCCTCTACGCTACATGGGACTTCTACACTTCTAGCACTCTCTGTCGCTTCATCCGCATCTGCTTCTACCAACATCCGCCATCCTGCTACTCTCACTTAGGGGCTCTCGTAGCCAGGTATGATCCAAGAGTTTGGGTACCTCAAGGATCTTGCCCCTCATCACCTGTAGTCTTCCTAACTACAGCTCGATGTCTCCCCACTTCTTCTCTAGAGGTACATGAGCACTCATGGCACAATCGTCATCCTCCTCTACCTCCTTTTCCGCCTTCGTTGGTGCTGCCTTGGAGTCAGACGCCTCTCCCTTATTCTTCTTCCTCGGACACTAGTTCGCATAATGCCCCAATTCCCCACGTTGAAGCACTTTATCTTGGAGAGGTCATTTTTCTTCCTCTTCTCCTGCTTCCCCGCAGATGCCAGAGCTGCATCCTCTTCCTCTTCCTTCTTGACCCGGACTCCTTTGCTGCTACTTCCTATCTTGGTCAGTCGTCTAATCTCTTCTTCGCGAAGATTTGCCCACAATTCTTCCCAATCTGGAAGATTTGTTCTGCCCAAAATACTCTAGACGAATGTTTCCCACTCCTCGAAGACTGCGTTTAGGGCGGTCCTCACCATCAACTCCTGATCCGGCGTGGCCCCTATGGAAGTCAGTTGGTCTTAGATCTCCTTCAACCTGCCAAGGAAGTGATCTATCTACTCCCCCTTTTGCATCTAGTATGACTATAGCTGATTCTCTAGTAACATCTTCCTCTGCACGAAAGTGTGCTGATACAATGTCTTCAAGGTGTCCCACATTTCCTTTGCCGTCTCCTTCTCGGCAATATGTTGGACCACATGATCCTTGACCTCATCAAGGATTATGCATTTCGCCTTGGCCATTGCTTCTTCATACTTTTCATTGTCAGCTGGGTCAACTGGGATACCCACTGTTCTCAAGGCGAAGGCCTTGATGCGATGTCTACCTAGAATGGACAGGATCTTGGCCTTCTAGACGACAAAGTTGGACGCCCCGTCCATCCTGTCCTGATCCCTCAGTCCATTCATGGCCATCTCTCTGCTCTTCCTTTCGACTCCTCTGAATCTCTACTTCCCTCCCGGAAGTTCTCTCTTCGACTCCCTCTGAGTCGCTACTTCCCTCCTGGAAGTTCTCTATTGGACTCCCTCTGAGTCTCGATTTCCCTCCTAGAAACCAACCTGCCAACCGTCGAGTCGCACCTCTCCGATCTCCTGTGCATCTGCAACATTGATTTGGATTTCTTGGCTAGAAATCCGCCTAGGTAGCGACTCCCTCTACCTTGGTTTTGCCACGTTAGGTATTGTTCTGTCTCGGCAACAACAACACCCCACCAGCTTCACTTCCCGCAATTTGCCCACAACTTCCTATGCCCCAGCAATTGAAGGACTGAGCCTCTAGGCTCTACGCAATCCCGACACTGGCTTAATTTCTCCACTAGCCAACTGCGTCAACCCTCCTGCCCTCAGCCTCTGCGCTAGCCTCTCTCTGGCCCCAACTGATGATGCAATCCCTCTGTGTCACCCCTTCTATGTTGCTTTCTGCTAGGAACGACTTCTGTCACTTGGGACAGTTGTTTCTGCTGCAAATGCTCTAATTCAACTGGTGCCTTCAGCTCTCCTGTGATCTGCAACGCTCTGATACCATGTTGAAATTTCTAAGTATTACCCATTAGAAATCTTATCTGTATTCTCTGGTTTATTTCACCTACTTGTTTAATTACTAACAAGTTATTTAACCATATAAACACTGAAATAAACGCAATATAGTCTCAACCATCTACAGATCAACAGTTGAAAGAAATAGACAAACACACAAGTGACACCGTTATTTTTGGACAATCATCCCCGGGAAAACCCAACTTGGGAAAACCAGTGCAGCAATTCTGTGGATTATATTATTATGCAATTTTTCTGAGTACAACTAGGTGCCACGTTGGCTCACCCGACAGAGAAAATAATCCGACAATAAGACCTCTCTATTCGGAAGCAGATATTCGGAAAGTCTACCCCACGAAACCCTCTCCAGCACAATTTGAAGCTCAGCGTTAGCCCTCCTGGCCTCTGCGTCAACCCAAAACCCTCTACGTTAGCCCTCTAAGGCTCTGCGCAGCCTCTATGGCCCTTTGCGCCACTCCTGCAGCCTCTGTGCTGGACTTCCGGCATTATCTTTGCCTCGTACTCACTGCCCCTCGTTGCAACTCTGATCACTGATTCGATTTCTCTTAGCAAACCCTGCTCTACAAAATCGAATGACCGATCACTTTGGTGTATCCTGCAACTAGCCCTCAAGCCTCCTCTTATACTTTTCATGTTGGTCCTTCAACGGTCCAGATTACATCTCTAATCAACAGCTAAAATTAGATTTGGCTTGATCCATGTCATTTAGAACCTTCTAACCCAATTTTATATTAATACCCATTAATATTTTATTTTCCTAAGTTTAGACTTAGGAACTCCATTAAAAATATTAATTATTTTAATATCTCCTAAACAGGGTAGAATCTGTCCAAACCATTTCTGGGTCTTGAAGATCTCATGTGCTTTAGCCTCCACCAATTTTCATGGCTAGAACACATTCGATGCTACCCCAAATCAACAAGGGGTTGTCACTCTGATCCCTGGCCTCTTTGTTCTAGTTGTCTCCCAACAGCGGACTATGGGGCGTAGTCCCTATGGAAATGTGGAGATGAAGGAAAAGTTGGCAACCAACGAATCCGGGAGACACGATTGAATGGCCTAGCTACTTGGTTAATTTTAGCAAGACTTAAAGATTAGATTAGATTTGAATGTGAGACAAGTGCCTTATGGAGTCAACTTCTTGCTTATTACCAATTAAATGCCAAGGTTACCATGTTAACCACTAAAAGGATGTTAAGCCCCTCAAACTAAATTGAGAAAGGATGGTCCTAAACAGTGTTGCGGGGGAGCGGCCCCCCTCGATTCCGCTCCCAATCCGCGCTCCAGGCAGGAGCAGCTCAGGAGTGCGCTCCCGATAAAAAAAATTGCGCTCCCTGCCAAATCCGGGAGTGACTTCGAGAGCAAAATTTAAAGCCCGGGAGCAATAAGGGAGCGATCGCTCCCAGGCTTTGCGCGTCGCTCCGAGAGCGAATGCAGCGGAATAAAAAATAAAAAATAAAAAATAAAAAAATCGTGTGGCTTAAAAATCGATTTTTTTTTTATATAATGAGGGAGGGAGGGCTTTTATGAATCATTGTGACTTGAGTGAGACTGAGAACAAAGAGTGAGACTGAGAGCAAGGTGCCAAGGAGCAAGGAGCAAGAAGCAAGGAGCAAGCTACAAGGAGCAAGGAGCAAGGAGTCTTGGACGCATTTGAGGTAGGTTAGTAATTTTTTTTAATGTTTACTAATTCACTCCTAATTTCTAAATAAATAAATAAATTTTTATCTATTTCGGTTTCCCATTGGGCCATTCCCATTCCCATTCCATTTTATTAAATTTTGCAAATTCAAAACTACAAATTTCAAACATCATGGTTATATTTCTTGGCATTTTCTTCTTCTTGGTTCCTTTTATGGTTATTATGGTGCTGGAGAGTAGGAAAATGAGAGTTCAAAATGAAGAAGGGGATGAAGAAGGGGGACAAAGTGGATTTGATGAAAACCTCAGTGAGGAGGAGCTGGAGGAGGGTGAACATGATTCAGCAACTGAAAAAACTAATCAAAACCAAACCCCATTGTGGAAATATGTTAACAGCCCTGAAGCAGGGAAAGGGGGTGGAACCACTAAATTTCATTGCCTCCATTGCAACAATAATTACACAGGTTCATACACCCGTGCCAGAAAACACCTCTGCGGGAAAATGCCATGGGATGGAGATAAACAAATAGGAATCAAAACTTGTGCAGGTGTGTCAGCAACAGATAGAGCCAAATACATAAGGGAAGAGGAGGAAGCCCAATACAAATCTAAAAAATCAAGGGATTTCTTTGAACCAAGCTTACAATCACAAGCACAAAGAACTCCTTCAGCGTCCTCCCAAGGTAGTGGATATGGAGGCACAGGGTCACCAGCTTTAAGGCGTAGAACCATATCAGATTTCCTTGATGAAGGGTGTAGGAATGATGTGGATTCAAAAGTTTACAGGTTTCTTTATGCATGTGGGATACCATTCAATGTTCTTCGCTTACCTTATTGGCACGAAATGGTTTCGGCCATAAATGATGCCCCTAAAGGATACAAGAGCCCTGGGTATGACAAGGCAAGAACCGTTGGCCTTGATAATGAAAAAGCAAAAAATATCACATTCTTTGAATAGAATGACAAGTGCTTGGACTGAGCATGGGGTGTCCAT
>APFE030242093.1:60646-76321 GCA_000404065.3 Pinus taeda
TTTGCCAAAATTGGCAAAAAAAGTTCTATCACAGGTTGTAAATACTTCTTCTACAGAGAGGTGTTGGAGCACCTACAGCTTCATACATAATGTGAAAAGAAACAGACTCAATGAAAACCGGGCAAAAAGCTTGGTTTATGTCCACTACAACTTGAGGTTGTTGAGTTATTACTATGATAGGGCTTATGAGGATCCAACATATGAAATCTGGGACAACCACCCAGAGGATGACAATTTGGAGGATGGCACTATACATCTTGAAGAACTGGAAGAGGAACTTATAAGGGAGGAAGATGAAGCAGCAGCAGCAGCCATGCCACCTCCACCATCCAGTAGCAGTGCTCAAGTTCCGAGTCTTGTTCCTTTGTTGTCGCCACCTCCATCTACACCCTCACGTGGAGGGCATGTGCCTTTTAGTTCTGGTCATCGGTCTGTGCTGGAGACTCCTAGAAGACCACCACAACCTGCTCATACATTAGACTCTCGTGGCAAGGGCCACATGCAGTAGTAGATAATAGATTTACAGTTTACTTGTCTTTTCTAGTTTCTATTAGTTTTCATAACTGTTGAGTCTTGACTCTTGACTCTTTCATATCATAATGATATTTTTTGTAAACAATATATAAATGTGACAATGAAAGTTTGAAGTTTGAAGTTGGCAATTATAACTCAATGGTAATGATTCTGAATTATGAATATGATGCTTTGTGAAAGTTGTTTCATTTCATTTCATAATTCATTTTATAACATTTCATTTCATGTTAACAGTTAGATATTATTTCTTGTAACGGTTAAACTTAACTTACAAGTACAACTTTGGTGATCAATGATGATAAATGTTATATATTGAATTTTCAATTTTGAAAGCTTGAATTTGAAACTTTAAGATTGATGAATCATGATTCACGAGACTCAATATGTTGTAATATGTATGTTACTAACTTGTGGACGTGGTTGATGAAAATTATAACTTCTAGACGATTGATGTGATATGGTTCAATGATCAATCTATGTTTTTTTGTGTTTTTTATATGTAATTCATCATTCTACATGTTTTTGTTGACATATATGTATCAAAACATAAAAAATATATATATTTTTAAAAAATCGCTCCGGGATTCGCTCCCAAACCGGGAGCTTTTGAAAATGTCGCTCCCGCTCCCCGCTTTCGCTCCCGCTCCCAGGTAACACTAGTCCTAAATGTCTAACAACCAAGCTCATGCTTGGAGGTAAGTTATTAATGCAACTAGACTTAGAATGTGAATGCAAGATGGATTGAGTGATTCTTAAGGTGAGATTGCTTAAATGTTTTTTAAGTACTTGGTTATGATTTGACCTCAAGTTATATCAACAAGTACTTATCAATAAGATGCAATCTTAGCCACAAGATTGTGCCAAACATGAACAAGAGATCCCTTCAAGTGCTCAAGACAAGATATTAACCAATAACAAAAAACAACAATTAACAAAACTTAGAGAACTTATACACTTAACAATTAGCCAATGATTTTCAATATAAGATGCTAGTAACAATTATTCAAGGTATTCCAATGATGATTCCTTGAAACAAATTAGAAAACTTCCAAGATATTTAGACAAAATAAATGCCAATATGCCAAGGATTCAAAACAACCACAAACCAATGATGGCAAAAGAGAATAAGAGCAATTATCCAATAATTCCTTTTGAGATTAGCAATGTTCTTTAGACAATTAGATGGTCAACACAATAATTCCAATTAAATTTCTCAATGCCAATAACTTAGGGGAACAAGTAGATCAAGATGCCCAAAGAAACTTGAACCATTCAACACAATGTGATTTGAGATTAGAGTGCTTTAGTGACTATTATTTAGTGCAAAGTTAATGATCTTTAGAGTTTATGAACGAGGTCACAAGAGACAAGCAAATGTTAGATTCCAACTAACCAATGGTAACAACTTTCTTCACAATAGCACTTAAAACCATAAAACAAGTAACAACTAGAGTATAAAACAATGAAAGCACTTGTGTAACTTGTATCCCAATGTTACCCAAGCAAGATAAATCTATGACAATATTGAGTTAATTATGCTTAAAATGATATTCAGTGAACAATAGGACAGCAGTATGATTATTAAGTGTTAGAGCACTTCTAGATGCAAAATAAAATGTCCTATACAAGCAATAGAAACCCAAGTGCCAAATTAGATTTGCAAACACAAGATCTTAAGTACTTTAGCTCTCTTATGATGCAATGTTTCACTGTTATATCAGATCTGATTAGAGTTATGACAGTCAGCAATAAGACATAAAACAAGCCCAATGAAGGATGCCCAACTTATGCAATTAATTCCTTAGTGTATTTAGGCAACTTATATGTGTGTTTAGGGTATTCAAATTTAAATTTTTACCACTGTTAGAAAGAGATAGGACTGTTGTAGCAAAACAGAGATAAGTAGAGGGTTTAGAAGTGGCAAACCAATGGCCCTAGGCCTAGAGGAAGCTTGCCAAACTTGCCCAATTTTTGTCAATGACTGGAACACCTGTAAACACCAAACTTTGTGTCAAATACTCCTGCAAAACCCACCAATATTTAGTCCAGAAATCAAATGAAAACCCACAGAGGCAAATGATGGAAGGAGAAGGCAAGAGGCAAGTAGAAGAGGCCTCAAAGGCCTACGTCAAGGCAAGGAAAGCCCTGAGTAGGACTGCGGCTAAGGGAATGAGCCCCTGAAAGGGTTGTCGTAAGCCCTACATGGGCTACGGCCTAGGAGAAAGGGCCTTTATAGGCCTATTGCAAGCCCTCCAAAGCTGCAGCTTAGGAGAAAAGTGAGAGAGGGGGAGACGGAGGGATGAGCAAGAAGAAGGGGCAGCGGAGAAAGGAGAAGGTTGGACGGAGGCAGGGAAGGAGGGCCGAGGGGAAGGGAAGGCCTAAACAGGCCTGCGGTGGAGGAGAAGAGGGGATGGAGAGCAAGTCGAGGCCTAATTAGGCCTGTGGCAAGCCTAGGAGGGGAGGTCGAGGGCCTTAGGCTTTACTGCCAAGCCTACAAAGGCCAAAAACACCCACGGCATGGGCTACAAAGGTTAGACAGCTAGGGTAAAGGAGGACGTTGGGCCTGGGAGCCCTAAAAAATTTTGAAACCCTCGCCAAAAAATTGAATTTGCTTCAAATCTTCAATATTTGCCCAAAATTCACTGGTGTTGGCCCGGCAAAATTCTAGAGGCTAGATTTGAGAAAAATTACATGTTCTAGATGCTGAAACAACATATGCTTTATAAAAACTTGTCCTGATACAACAGGATCTAAAAACCAATAAATTAATGACTATCTATGCTTTCCTACCTTTCTTTTTTTCCACTTTTCGCCAATCTCCAGCGTTGGGAGTGGATGTTACAATAGACATTTGAGCCTCTTTGTTAGCAGCTGGGGTTTCTTTGTCAGAATCTGAACTTTCTATAGAGTGTGTTCGCTTGCTGCCACCAATTTCTTGCCCTAGAATGAGTTGCTCACTTTGTTGCTATGGAATGGTTGTCCTTGGAACTAATGCGGAGCAGTTTTATTTTCATCATTTTGTGAGCTGAATAGGGTGCTTTGTTCATTGGGATCTGAGTTATTTCCTGGGTATTCTTCTTCCTGGAATATGTTGTTTGTGGTAGTTTCTGTGTTTTCTTCCTCTTCTATGTCATCTGTCGGGGTGGCTGAAAACTGCCATCCTTTCGGCTTTGGTGGTTGTCTTCTTTTCCTGTATTTTTTGTTTTGTGGGCACACGCTTTGTAAATGACCAGTTTCATGACAAATGCGGCATCTGAAGGCAGTGTTTGCATAATCAAGTGGCTGGAACCATTATTTTTCGTTGTGGAGTAAGAGGATGCGGTCTGGTAAACCTTGACAGAGATCAACCTCCACACAAATCCTAGCAAAAGTGTAGATGTCCTTGCTAAGGCGCTCGTTGTCTACTTTTAAGAATTTCCCTAGAGCATTGCCAATGCCTGCTAATACTTTGATGTGCCAAAAGTGTAGAGGTAGGATATATAGTTTTACCCACACAGACATTTTGGAAACCACCATGGGGTTTGGGTCAAATTCCAGAAACCATGTTGTCATGAAAAGGCCAGCATTACCCCAGAACCATGGTCCCTCGTTCAATACTTGTCATTGACTGAGTAGAATTTGACAATGAAAAATCCTTTTGAGCAAAGGTGTATATCACAGTTTTCTATCCATATGGAGTAAATCCATTGACTAAGGGCTTCCGGTTTGGGCCAAAACCCATTAAACCTGCATATCACTGCTTTAGATAAATAATCATCATGTATTTCATTTACCTCAGGTATAGCAATCGATAATGCAGGGTTCTGAGTTGTCTGCTCGACGATATAGGCACCGGGAATCGTGGCTTGTTGTTTTGTTTGTATTTGAGGTCCCATCTTCCCTTTTACTGCATCTTTGAAGGAAACAGGTCCTTTTGAGCTTGTGTCGGAGCAGCCTCTGCGGAGTCTTGTGTTGAGGTAGATAGTTGAGTCGTTGCCTATGTCGTATTCTTTTAGTTTGCACTCTTCCTGCAATACTTTTCCTACATGGATCAGGAGTTGTTTGCAAGGTGGGATACCCAACCTTTCTTGTATCCTCTGTTTGAGTATTTTTTTCTCCTCCCAACTCCCTATCTTGATGCATACTTTGTTTCCTTCCATAGATCTGATAAAGAAGGTACTCTGTTTACCTTCGATCATTTCTGATACAGGGGCTTCAAGATCCAATGTTGGGGTGTTTTCCTCTTCGTGGTGTTCATGCTCAACCGCTAGAGCTTGTTGTTGATCTGGGCCATTTAGTTTGTGAACTCGCACTACCCACCGGTGATCGTCATATACCAGCCCAAGGTGATCCTTAGCCTGTGGCCTTGTATGTTGCTCTGCCCTCCTACAATGGATCGCGGCTACCATTTCGCCGTGAATCTTCATCTTGGCGCCCCATTTTGCCTGTTGTGGGCAACCCCCGTCTTTAGGCTGAGGTAAACCCTGAAAGCATGGGCCATTTGTTGGTAATGTCCTCCTCGAATCCAGATTTGCGGCGAGGATCTGTGGTTTGGGAGTATCAGTACAACCAAAGGAGGCAGATATAGTATTTCGCTCTAGATCTGGGGTTTTGTAAGTTATCCCCGTGAATAAAGGCAGTTGTAGTCCTTTGGAGATCCGATCAATGTTCGTAAAACAGGGATCAGTCTTCATAATACAGGGATCAGTGTCTAGGCATCCCCAACTGTGTAGGTTGGGATCCGAAATAATCCTTTTCTTCGCCTCCTCAAAGCTCTTCTCCGCCTGGGGATCCATCTTCTTGGCCCGGACCTCCATTGCATATTTTCTCTGCCCTAACTTCATCCATCCGTCTGGCTTTTCAGATAACCCAGATTTGTATTTTTCCTCTAGATCCACGGATCTGCAGAGAGGCAGCCCAGATCTAGCATATGCTTCCAGATCTGACCAATGCAGCGATAGATGGGTGTGTTGGATGAACCGATCAGATGGTATCTGGCCCTTTTTTGAGACATAACGCAGATCTAGGGAAAAAGTGATCCGTTGACGTTTTTGATAGTGGTGTCGTTTCCCATCAACTGCAGTGCCCTCCTCCAACCTGCTGTGGAGATTACGGGCTTCCCCCCCTACAACCATGCTTGTGTCCCAAATCGCTGAGGAGGGTAAACGATCCGGCGGCCTGAATAGAAACGCTCGCCATCCCTTTGCCCTGAGAAACCAATAGATCTATTTGAATATCACCTGCACAAATAAATTTACAAGTGCCCAAAATCCCAAATATATACGAAAAATTCAAAACCCCAAACCCCAATTGCAAAACAAGGGTTAGAAAAAATAAAATTTATTTACAAATTATTATACAAAATCTATTTACAAAATATACAAGTATACAATGCTTGAAAGACTCTTGAAGAAGAAAAAAAAATTATGATAATTTGACAATGGCTTGATGTATTTCGAAAAATAGATGTTAACCACAGCCTTAGCAAAGTAAGAAAATCACATAAAATATTCGAAGTCCAAACAAGGTCAGCCTGTGCCCACAGTCTGTGAATTTGGAGCCCAAGGGTTGGGGAACCTGCAAACTCTATATGTATTTTCCTCTGTTACACGGGAACCGCTCCCAAGAGTTGGGAAACCCGTTCCAATGGTTCCCACGCTCCTGGGAGCTTTGGAACTATATGGGAACGTTCCCTTTTCAGCGGGAGCTGCAATGGGAGCTTGGGAAAGTTTCGGGAGCTTTGAAGACTATTTTTTTTGGAGTTCCAGTGTTCCCTGGGGTTGGGGAATACAAAGCCTATAGAGAAATATGCTGAATTGCCCACAAAACATGAGCCTAAGTTGAAACCTTCGCAAGAAGAAAGGACAAAGTCATCCTTAACACCGATATCCTTAATTGAGAAACTGGAGCAATCTCTTGATGTGTTAAGGAAGTGTGTGGCACCTTAATGTAAGGTCGATATCTGGGATGTCATGCTGATGAGTATTTATTTTGTTGTTTATGTATATATATGGCAAAAGATTGTGTGTGCATATTGTATGTGGCAGTCAATACTTAAACATTAGAGTTGCTTTACTTTTTCTCTTAAGAATAACTAGAAAAACATATGTAAAATTGTTCCTTTGTATTTTTAAGCCAGATTGTTTCAAAGACTCGTCATCTGTGATAATGAACTTGACATTTTAATATTTTATATATATAAAAGAGAGAGACTCAAGGATAGAGACACCCAAAGAATATATTTATATATAAGAGAGATTATATATTTATTATTTATATATTTAAATTGATTTTAATATTTGAATATTTTGATTCAATATTAATTTTGATTATTATATAAATATATTAATCAAAAATATTTTTTATTTTTATTATATATATTACTGCTCCCAATTAGTCGTTACCTGTAAATTTTGGGGAACCCTGTAGCTGTTCCCGACACCCATACCCAAGTTCCCAACGTTCCCATGTTCCAGAAACTCATGCAACATAGGTATTTTCTTAAGAAAAATCGTTAGAACATACAATGAATCGGATCACCTATATAAGCCCAAAACTTACCAATAGAATGTTCCTATCATCTACAAAGGAATAACGATTCAGATAATATTGAAGCACAATATAGGAAGGTACATACCCAACACATACCATAGGTCAATGAAACAAAGACACCATGAACTGTACCCCAAAGTCTTTTATTATGAGATTCAAAGGTTCCCAGCAAAATTGTGGCTTCACACCAACGTTACAAAATTACATTGAGGCCAGAGTCACTATCATGGTGCCTTGAGAAGCAAATGGCTTCTAATTTATAGATAAATTCCTCCAAGTGGAAAATAACGGCTAATTGGTTTTATCCCCGTCAAAATAATCTCAGTCGTCAATAAATCTTTGATCAAATTTTAATCTTTGTCGTCAAAAATACTTATTTTTGAGGAATTTTTGAATTTTTCATTAAAACCATTTTTTATTGATTCAAAAATAATTATTTTAAACTAATTTCCTCAAAAATTTGACTTTGACTCAACCACCAAGATCTAAAGGTCCAAATTTTCTTGAAATTTCCAAGATTCCCTCAGTGGGGGACCTCCAAAAATTGATTTCTTTTAGACCCACTAATTTTTCCACTTGGAAAAATTAATTTCTCTAACATTCTAATTTTGACCCTAAATTAATTAATTTTTTGGCTTATGATTTAATTTTATTTTTGCCAAAAAAATTAATTAATTGACTCATGAGGGGATTAATTATTTTTCCACCCTCAAATAATTTCGTTGTGGTGTCTAAGTATGAAGGATCATGCACTAATATATTTTTACATCAAATATTACAATAATTCAACTCTCAAAGAGGGAATACCGTTCACTATAGACCCTCAAATAACTTCTCAATTCTGCGACACAATATGATCTACTAGACCAAGTGATTTGTAATAAAATAATTTAGCTAAATAGCTTAAATTATTCTCAAATCACTTTTACAATCAACTCGACTAAAACACTAGGATTCACCTAAGATTTTGACAATAAACTTCACCCTAGCTTTAAAATTTAAGCAGGAGGGAAAAAAATCTTCTGATTAGCCGTGTTTAGAAATACAAGTAATCGGTGAGGTTAAAAAACCTCCTAGGATGAAATTCGTTGCCAAAATCATAGGCTTACCTAGGTTGTTACATAATTACACGGTCTTACTAGCATTATTTACATTGAAAATTTGCAGAATGGATTTATAATGACATAATAAGTTGTTGGCTGATGATTCTGATCTTTTAAAAAAATTGGCACAACTGCTTCCTTGGAACTGTGACAAAATGTGTGCAACAAGGGGCAAAGTAAATTGGGGTTTTCTAAAACCCTATGGGAGAAGAAAGCATTATTGAGGAGACAAGGACATACCTTGCACTTATGGGATATAAATGTTGAAGCCAAGGAGGACTTGCTAGTGTTGATGCTTACATCTTTGGTGGTGGCTAGGGTTTGCTTGGTTTTTCCTAGCTAGGGTTTTTGGAAAGCTTGAAGATTGTACCAGCTTTGTGATAACACTGTGGCTTCTACACGTACTTAAATTTTATATAATGTGTTAAGTTTCCAACATCCAATACTTGTGTAATTACAGATTTGATTTTCATTTCTCTTCTTCATTAAGTAATTTCCAGCACTTAATATTCATGTTGATTTGACATAGTTAAGGGATGACATTACTAAGGATTTAACATATAATTGGAAGATAACAGTGATATACTGCTGTAAATCTGCATTAATAATGTGACTTCCAGATCTGGTTTATGATTGGAAAACTGTGCCCTAAGGGCTGAAACTTGTTGGCATATGTATGGTATCTTTTCTTTTGGGCTGCCTCGTGTGTTGGTTGAAGTGAGATGATTGTCCGCTGTTTGCTGCTGCAAATTGATATTTTAGATCAGCCCTAAGGCTTAAGTTCACAGGGACTAGATCCAGAAAACCTCACTGTGAAGTGGAATTTTTAAATTTGCAGTAAAGTCATAAAACAAAGAAATTCTCCTTCTGGAGCCTTCAAGGCCTCAAAAAAATATATCTAAGGACCTTCTTGGTGGGCTGCCCGAAACCAAGCACAGCTGTGACTACATCTCTGTGATTGTGGATCACTTTTTAACAAAATAACAAACTGTATTACCGGCAAGAAGACAATTACTAGCAAGGAGGCAACAAAACTCTTCTTTGAATATGTTTTGGATGCACTTTGAGCTTCCTAACTCCATCATTTATGACAAGGACAAAAGCTTCTTGAGCAGCTTTTGGACCATGTTATGGAGCGTCATGGATACCAAACTCACACATAGCACAGCATTTCACCTTTAGTCAGATGGGCAAACTGAGGTAGTAAATGGCGGGCTTCCTAACTCCATAATTTATGACAATGGCAAAAGCTTCTTGAGCAGCTTTTGGGCGACGTTATTGAGCCTCATGGATACAAACTCACACAGCACAGAATTTCACCCTTAGTCAAATGGGCAAACTGAGTTAGTAAATGGCGCATTGGTACACTTGCAGAGCTTCAAAAGCTAGTAAGTTGGGGTAGTGCATTCCCCTTCCACTGCCTTCAAAGCCTTCGAAAAGTATATCTAAGGACTTTCACGGTCGGCTGCCTGAAACCAAGTGCAGAAATGACAACATCATGGTAATTGTGGATCATTTTAACAAAATGGCAACTTTATCACCAGCAAGAAGACAAGCACTAGCAAGGAGGCAATGGAAATATTCTTTGAACATGTGTGGATGCACTCTGAGCTTCCTAACTCCATTATTTATGCCAAGGAAAAACGCTTCTTGAGCAGATTTTGGAATATGTTATGGAGCCTCATGGATGTCAAGCTCACACATAGCCAGCTTTTCGCCCTCAGTCAAGTGGGCAAACTGAGGTAGTAAATGACACATTGGTGCATTTGCTGAGAAGTGACAATTCCAAGCAACCTGCAACATCATTATAACAGGGCCATTCATGGCTCCACTAACAGTCACCTTTTGAAACTTCTTGCCCCAAACTTCATATGATATGGCATTACAAGGAAGTAAAGTAAGGTGGCAGGTCAAGTAATGAACAGGTTAGCACAATTAAATTCATAGAATCGATTCAACAAACTCATTCTCGAATCTCAAGTGCAAGCCAGGTTGCAACAAGCTCTAGCATGGGGCAAAGAAAGCCATGACCACCATAAGACAATTCGCCATTTTCAAGTTGGGGACATGATATGGTTGTACTTGGCAACAAGACCCAGCCAGGAATTTGAGGCCCATCCGGTATGGACCCTTAAAAAAACATCGAGCAAAAAGGGGAGAAGGTGTTTAATTTGGAAGAATTCTGTTACGTAAGGATATATTCCATATTGAATGCATATTGTCTCAAACTCTCTGAGTCCTCAATACAGGCTGATAAGAGTTAGGAAAATTCCATCATCCCTGTTGCAGAAGAAATGATTCCAGATTGCAAGCAGAGCTGCAGAGAGATTGCAGACCCTGCTCTGTTCGTCAAAAGGAATTGTTGCCTGATCTCCAGGCTGAACCGCAGAAGCAACAATGGCTACCACCAAAGCAACCAAGAACTCCCCCAAAAAGCACAACACTTCCAGATCTGCAAGCGACGGGTGTCTAAGAAGCTCAGATCTACTCGGAGAGATCTGGTAAGTTGATGGAGACCATCAACCTCCCAAGGAGAGAGATCTGATTTGTCTATGCTTTAAAGACATGTTGGCAAGAGGAGTCACAAAGGAAAGTTTTTGAAACAGTTTTGAAAGTATAAGTTTTCGCTATTTCTTATTTTTGCCATCTTCGTTAGCTGGGGAAAAGACACAGAAAGCGAGGAAATGTATAGAAAAGAAGGCAGGCTGCAGTCACAGTAGGTTGCAGACCAAGACAGAGAATGAAAACTCTTGCTGTTAATGTTCAGGCAAAAGACAGTGTATTTATCTGTAAGCATACTTCGTACAGCTATTCTCTTGTTGAACAGAACATCATTCTTCCTTATGAAATTTTTTTTTCCCTTTAATGAAGCTTTCTGTTATTGCTTTGATTACTCTGTTTTAGTTATTTTTCATGACAATATATGATTGCATAATTGCCCATCTGTAAACAAATTGAACTGCCCTGTTGCTGGGCATCTTCGTAGTCTTGGTTAGCAGTATGGATCTCTGCAGCAACCTCTGCATTGGCTGGTGATCAGAGACAGATCATCAACAGTATTCACACATCCAAATCACAGATTGTTCACATAATATCTACAGAGGAAAAAATTTAAAGAGTTATACAAGGACAAAATTGATATGGGTGACGAATTCTTGCCATATGGGCAAGTTCAACAATTGGGTGCCCCGTTCTCTTCCTATACATGTCCACAAATGCATCTGCAATTTATCAAGGACGGGTACCAGGTTTAATATAAATAAATAAACACAAAAATCTCAAATGAAAATGAAAATGCCAACAACAGCGAATAAAGAGGGCAATAGTGTGAGAATTCCCAAACAACTCACCAAGCATACAATTGGACTCCTGGCGCCTCGAACCGTGGTCCACTATGATCACTCCATCATGCTCTCTGAAACCTGATTGGTCATTTCCACTTGTAGCAGAAATCTTCAGTGTTCGCTGATGGACATTCATAGACCTAAATTTAAGCTCTATTGACCTTGACCTTAAGTTGGTAGATGGAAAAGACCTTGGTGCATCCAATAGGAGGTCGGCCTTAGACCGAATTTGTGATGTCCTCGAGTTACTGTGAATTACGTAGTGTCAATGCTTCCACTTATTTACAGAAAAAACAGAATTATTCCATCATAAAAACCGAGAAAAACCAGACTTTGTACTTACCAAGTCGGAGCAGAAACAGAACTCAGTAACATAATCCTGTGATTAAGCAAGCCGAAACAATGCCGTATCCCTGCAGCCTGTTAAATATGGATTGTTTTGCACTGCAAAGCCAGTTGATGCGATTGTTGCATCAAAGTAATTTGCTTACACTCAGCGAATTATTTTGTTTGACGGGAAAAATATATCAACAATCTTCTATGTGCCACAACTTCACAGGATAAAGGCTGGTTTAAGTAACGGGAGCAAAAGCATTTATCAGTTTGAAGTTGTTTTTGGGTGGAAATTATGCGATTATGTACGGTGGTGATGTTCGTTAATCACTCAAAGTCCTTACGCTATCACTTTCAGTAACCATTATGTCAAAATTCACATCTTTGTATCGTCTTAACAATTTGTACAGGTTATTTATTTATGTGAAAACGGTTAGTGTTTTTTTGGATTCTTAGTTTGTTTACTTATGTTATAGGTTAGTTTGTTTACTTATGTTATATATTATATGAGTGTGAATGAGTGTGAATGGTGGCCTAGCAATGCATGGTCTTAAAATGGCAAGTTTCATACCATATGACATAATGCATGGTTTCAAAATGGTAAGTTTGATACTTTATGACATAATGTTGAGTGAAACCAGAGCAATCTTCACAGAAGCTTATTGAAGCAATTGGTATGGTGTTGCTTGTAAGATATCTAAACAGAATTGAGCAAATGGAAGTAGGTAGATGGCCTAATCCTATCTTCAATGAAGGCATGAGTGAAAGAAAGTAAACATGGATGAAACAAAACTACACATGGATGCAAAAATGGAATATCTACCTCAATGTCTGTCCCACAAATAGCAAGGAGCTAAAGAATTTTGTTATGAAGTTTCGTAAACAGGTATGAGGAAAAAAGTTGGGTACAAAGAAGAAGCACTGCATTGAGAAATTCAACCCTACGTGTGATCTACAACAAAAAGAGTTCATTGGAGCTAGCATTCTGTGGAGGGCAAAGGTTCTTGTTGTTCAATTAAGAACCAACTCGCATCAACTTCGGTGTGAAAAAAGGACGGTGGAAAAGGCCTAAAAAAGCTTGGGAAGCACTGGTGTGTACATTTTGCACGTCTGGGCAGTGAATAGAAAAGCACGTCATTTTGGAATGTGATGCATTCAAAGACATCAGAGAAAGTTATGGGAATATGTTAACATCGGTTTCTTGGCATTGTCTTTTCACTGAGGGGATTGTTGGAAGGTTGGGCCAGCTCATCATCAATTTGAATAAGAAAATGATTGAATTGCAAAACACGAAAAGCACCGAACTAATGGTCTCATTTACTATTTTTAATCTCATAGACGTTAAAATATTATTTCATTATATGTAATTTTTTCCAATTCAATGTTGTTTTGTATTTTGGATAGAAAGTGAGGTGCATTATTAAGGCATTACTAGATGTTAAGTCACCCGTTCAACTCCCTATTCTAGGGGGTGATATTATGTATATTTAATAGATATTAATAATTTTGTTTTTATAATAATGATGAGATACAAAAAAAATTGACTAATTTTAATTGTATGAAAAAGTATTAAAAAATGTGATAATAAAATATTGTAGCTCACCAGATTTATTATATTTATATGTATTTAATATATATTAATCATTTTAATGGTATAATAATCATGAGATAGGAAGAAAAAAATGATTAATTTTAATTGTATAAAGAGGTGTTAGAAATGTGATAATGAAATATAGTAGTTTATGGGAATTTAACCATGAGTAATGATGGAAAACCTCTCACTTTTTACTATTGGATTTATTTTTTTTTAACTAAATAAAATGTTAAATTAAAAACAATAATAATAATAAAACATAATTTTGATTTTACTGTTGACACCTAATCCTCACGATTGGGTGAATTTATGTAAATAGTTAAATTAGGAATGTGAACAGTCATCAGGAGATGAACTGAGCAATCACACCCTTTTGTATATAACAATAGCATACCTAATGAAATCAATTGAATCAGTTTTACTGCCTATTGGAGAGTTATTGCCTGGCCTGACATGGTATCAGACCCAGTTCTCAAAATAAGTTGTAACTCCCTTCATTTTTGCTACTGTGGGTTGCACGCTGGTCTGAGCACTGTCCACTGAGCGTTGTCCTCTGTCGTTCTCAACTAATCCACTGAACGCCTCTATCCTCTGCGTTTTTTTCAATGAATTGGTATGCGTTTAACTGTATTATTGTATGCGTTTCTGAAGTGAGCGTTGTCCTCAACACCTCTGTCCTCTGTGCTCTATGATGATGCGTTTAATTGCGCTGGATTGAAATGGAAATCGTGTTGATGGTGTGTTGTGGTGTTACGCTGTTGAATTGACATACGCTGGTTATGAAAATTTTGAAACACTAGTTATGAACATTTTGAATGCCATTTCAAACAAATACGTTCGCTGTTGTCTCAAATAAGTTCAGACCAATGTTGAACTGCGCATTTCCTGTGTACCTGGAGGCCGGCGTCCATGGAGTAGGCCTTACCACAGAGGCGCGGCACTGCTGGCGGCTTGAATTTCCAGATTGGAATCAGAGCTTCCTGTTCTGCGGATACCGCCTCTCCAAACCACGCAATACCGCCTTGGAGGTTCCACCGAGATTCATGGTATCGTAGCGGAGATCCCATAAGTTTTCAAACACTGGTTATGACTGTTTTCAATGCTGCCTGAATGGTATACAATCCAACAAATGTTGTTGTTTATTTCAAATACGTTTTGAATGATGCCATTTCAAATAAGTTCGAATGCGGATGTTTCAAATAAGTTCGAATGCTGCTGTTTATTTCAAATACGTTTTGAATACTGCCATTTCAAATAAGTTCGAATGCGGATGTTTCAAATAAGTTCGAATGCTGTTGTTTCATGTGTTCATGGTATTTTATGAACAATGTGTATGGTAACAAATTCCATTATGCAACATTTCAAATAAGTTCGAATGCAGCATTGAATAGTTCGAATTCCATTTGCAACCGAGATTCTATGCTTCTGTCCCTACAGTTGGATCTGATTTAATTGTTGGTGCCATTCATATGTTTGATGCTTTGCCGAGGTTGACCGCTGTAAATTACAGTTCAAAGAATGCGCATGACCATGGTATTTATAGGTGAAGTTTTATGAGATTTATATAAGATTTATAAGGTGAAGTTTTATGAGAGTTATATGATGGACTTATATGAAACTTATATGAGGTTTATATGAGGTTTATGTGAGGTGAATTTATACAATAATGGATTTATATCGGTCACATTGTGGATTTGAAATCTTTTGAGAATGCCTTTTTGAGTACATTGACAGAAGTATTTTTTTTCTATCAGCAAAAGTTTTTTTTACAGAATGCATTTAATCATCTCCATGGTAGGAATAGTTCTTACTGGCAAGGAGAACTATCCTGAATGGTCCCAGATGATAAAACACACCCTCATCTTCAATGAGTTATGGAAAGGTGTGTGTGTCGGAGAAGGAGACAATGACCCAGTACAGCCTACCTCAGACAAAGAGCTCGTCATTTGGGAAAACAAGAACAGCAAAGCTTATGCATTAATCGCAGCATCGTAAATGAAGAGGTGAGTCGCCATATTTCGTCATATTCAACTGCCTTTGAAGCCTTACAAAAGCTGAAAGAACTCTATGACTCACATTCTGCACTTGAAGTTTTCCAACTCATGATTAAACTCTTCACTCTTGAACTGCAAAATAATGATCCTCTTGCTCTTGCATCTGAAGTAAAGTCTATAATGCATGATATCAAATCCACTAAGGTTTAATTGGATATTCCTCTTATTTCTTTTCTCAAGGC
>APFE030242093.1:76727-107028 GCA_000404065.3 Pinus taeda
ATAAATATATCATGACATTTATTGATGACTACACCAGAATGTGTTGGTTTATTTATTGAAGAACAAATCTGATGCTTTCCTAACATTCAAGAATTTTCATAAATGGATTGAAAATGATGCACAATCTCATATTGGGTCTATTCGCACTGATAATGGAAAAGAATATACATAAAATGAATTTGAAAACTATCTTCGCCAACATGGGATCAAACATCAAACAATTGTGCCTTATAATGCCCAACAGAATGGTGTAGCTGAAAGAATGAATAGAACAATCTTGAATATGGTACGATCCATGCTTTTCTTCAAAAATGTAAAGATAATGTTTGGGCTGATGCTGTTCTATGTGCTGCATATATAAAGAATAGATGTCCATCTAATGCTATAAGAAACAAGACTCCTTATGAATTGTGGTATGGACATGTTCCTTCGGTAAAACATCTCAGGATCTTCGGTTCCACCTGTTATGCTTTGATACCAAGGTACATAGAAACAAACTTGATGATAGAAGTCGTAAGTGTATCTTCCTGGGGTATTCAAACACCTCCAAAGCATACCGCCTCTATGATGAAGTAAATAAAAAGTTTGTTGTATCTAGAGATGTAATTTTCTTGAATCATCCAAATCTGACAATGTTGTTGAGCAGAAACTTGATCGCTTGGATAGATTCACAAAAACAAAATCATTTCAAGAATTTGAAAATCAGATTCCACATCTTGAAGGGGGGATTCCTATTCTAGATCAACATGTGGAATCTTCTTCTGAAGAACACTTTCCCCCGAATGAAACTCCAATAATGGATGATGCTTTAAGTGATGTAATTGATAGAATTGGGAGACTCAATCTTGATTCAGTCCCAACTCAATCAACGGAGCAGCCTAGACCATCTCAGAAAGGTCCCCCAAAGTGGCTGACAAAGACACTTGAAAGTGTTCATCCTGATGAAATTGGAAAACCAGGGACCAGAAATTCAAACCGACAAAATGGAGGTGATGTAGATGACTCTAATTCACCTATTGATATGGATGTTTCTTATGATTGTGAATTGAACTTGTCTACAGATTTTGAACCAACATCCTTTAAAGAAGTTGATTCTCATGATGAATGGAAAGAAGCAATACAAAAGGAGTATGATGCCCTCATAAAGAACGACACTTGGAAGCTGGTTGATCCTCCATTTGGAACCAAACCAATTGGCTGCAAGTGGGTCTACAAAAACAAGTACAAAGCTGATGGCTCACTTGAAAAGCACAAAGCTAGGCTTGTGGCAAAAGGTTTTCCACAGAAGGAAGGGGTCGATTATGAGGAAACTTTTTCTCCCACAGCAAAATGGGCCACCATCCAGACACTCTTTGCACTGGCAGCTCAGAACAGTTGGAAAGTCCATCAAATGGATGTAAAAACTGCTTCTTGAATGGAGATCTAAAAGAAAATGTTTTTATGTCCCAGACTGAAGGATTTGCTGTGAAAGGACATGAACATAAAGTATGCAAACTTGTGAAGTCCTTGTATGGCCTCAAACAAGCACCACGAGCCTGGTATGAAAAGCTAACTGAGCATCTTCTGAAACTCAACTTCAATCATTTTGATCTTGATGATGCAACTTTATTTGTCAAGAAAGTTGGAAAAACAGTTTTATATCTTGTGGTATATGTAGATGATCTTTTAATGACAGGGAACAATGAAAGCTACATTGCATCCATAAAGAAGGAATTGGGGAAAAGTTTTGAAATGACTGATTTGGGCTATGTTCATTACTATCTTGGCATTGAAGTAACCCAACATCCAAAGTCCATATTTCTTTCTCAAAAGAAATACATTGGAGATTTTTTAAAAAGATTTGGCATGACAGAGTGCAATCCTCTTACTACTCCAATGGAACAAAACTTAAAGCTCACATCTATTGAAGGAAAGGAATTTGAGGATGAAACAAAGTATAGAAAGCTTGTAGGAAGTCTCAACTACCTTACTACTACCAGACCAGACATTTCATTTGTTGTTGGAATCCTCTCCAGGTTTATGCAAAAGCCTTGTCAGGGACATTGGTCTGCTGCAAAAAGAGTTCTAAAGTACTTGAAGGGAACTCAAGACTATGGAATCAAGTACGCACAGGTGGATGACTTCAGTTTGATCGGATACTCTGATTTAGACTTCGATGGAGACAAAGAAACTGGGGTATCTACTTCAGGATATGCTATGAGTCTTGGATCAGGAGCTGTCTCCTGGAGATCACGCAAACAATCAGTTCCAGCAGATTCCACAACAGAAGCAGAGTACGTGGTAGCAGTTAAAGCAACAAAAGAAATTGTGTGGCTCGGGAAAATTCTTGAAGATTTGCAGGTAAAACAAGTACAATCAACTCCACTCTTGATTGACAACACCTCTGCAATAAAGTTAGCCAAGAACCCAAAGTTCCATGATCGAACAAAGCACATCAATAATAAATATCATCTGATCCGACATCATGTTGAGGCCAAAACAATCCATCTCCGTCATTGTTCCACAAATGAGCAAATTGCAGACATCTTCACCAAAGCGCTTGGAAGAGAAAAACTTGAAAGATTCAGAACAATGCTTAGACTCACCAACATCCCTTCAGATTAAGGGGGGGAATGTTGACACCTAACCCTCACGATTGGGTGAATTTATGTAAATAGTTAAATTAGGAATGTGAACAGTCATCAGGAGATGAACTGAGCAGTCACACCCTTTTGTATATAACAATAACATACCTAATGAAATCAATTGAATCAGTTTTACTGCCTATTGGAGAGTTACTGCCTGGCCTGACATTTACTTAAAAATAAATAAAAAATAAAAATCATGTACTATATTGCAATTTTGGTTTTATCAATAAAGTTATCTACAATTTATTTTTATTTTTAAATCATAATAATCATGGCACATTAACAAAAAACGTAATGATTATTCATGTTTCAATTATGTTTATAGGTATGTCTATTTTGGAATAGGACTTTTATAATTTTAATTTAATTATCAATAATTATCAATTAAATAGTAGAGATTTAACCTCCACCAAATATTTTAGAATATTCTTAGTAGTATTCACAAATCAAAGATTGAGATTTCTCCAAAATAGTTATGTTATTTTTTCCCTTTTAATTAAATTGATTAATTAAAAAAATGGCATATGAACAAGTTTCATATGAAATGAATTTTGGTTTTTTGGGATGTGGTATTAATAAGCCATGGTATTGTAACAAAGACTATTTACAAATTAAGAATCTCCATGATAAAGTGAGGGTGAATCTTCATGATTAAGAATCTTGTTACATCTTTTTTTAAATGTATATATGTTTTAAATCCTTTTATTAATAAAAATAGTTTAAAATAAAGTTATAATTTAGTTACCCTAATGGAGGTGACAGGGAGTGGGATATTGGAAAATGTGGCGAGGGCTCTCTACTCTACGCCCCACTTTTGACTTGGGAAAAGGGATCGTTTAGCAGGCAGGACGCATGCAATCACATATGTGGAGTCCAATCTTTAAGGATCGCCAATTAATGGCATTCACAATAGATGTAATGTTAGTGTACTCGATGCGCGGATGGTGGTTTAGATGGTGGCAGTTGGGTACCCAAGGGAATTTATGGGAAAGAATGTTGGTCAAGGTTGTTCTGGAATCATTCACAGGGGTTTTCTCCAAGGTGCAGAGTCCAAGTCTTAGCACAAGAGAGGATAAGGGATTCTTGGGCATTTTTGGTCTTGTAAACTTGAATAAGCAAGAGGCTTTGTGCACCAAGGAATTTATCATTGCAAGGAAAGATGGGAGACTCACTATGAATTCACTAAGCTAGATTGTCATTTTCGTTGTGTGCACATCTTTGGATAGGTTCTCTGGGTAATTCATATTAGGTATAAGCATCTTTGTCTTGTTTCTTTCTATGTGTTGGTTGTTTTTGCGTTGTTTAGCCTTTGGAATGTTGGGTATGGTGTTTTAGAGGTTTGGTTTGAAAAAGAGAGTCTCATTGTACCCTCTATGGAGGTTTTGAGAAAGCGGGGTTGTCTTGAGTGGTTCCGGAGGGTGTTTAGACCCACCCTTGGGTGATCGACTAGTAAGTGTGGGCAGGGGTCAGATTGTTTGTTCAACTATGGGGTGTCGTTGATCCAGGTGGCTCCAAACACACTTAGAATCCAACAGTGGCTATGGAAAAGCTCAAAAATCAAATTCCTCATATTGAAGAAACTAGGACCAGATCGTAGTGCTTATCGCCTTGATTCCAACAATGTGAATGACGCTCAAATCCGAGTTCGTATGCTCTAGATATTTGCAGTGAAAGTTTTGTTAAAACTTGGCCAAGCGGCAGGCTTAATGAGGCAACAAATTGACCGAGGCCCGACACACGGAATCTGGCCACCGAAAGGGCGAATTTATCGCCTACTTAAAAATCCTTCTAACCCTTATTTTCGACAAAATTAAAAATGGCAATATTGGTTATAAAAAACAAAAATTATATTAAAAGAAAGGGCGGGTCTGGTCCATTGGACTTACCCACCCCACCGACATATTAAAATAGTATTATGGTTGGGATGGCAGGCGGTCAAACCCTGCCACCCTAGTCGTCATTACCACATTATATATAACACAACAACATATTATATAACCATTGGCCATATTGTATTGATCGGTGAACAAACAAAACAACAAACACTATATGTAAACTGTCAGTTGGAGCCGTGGGATAATAGTTAACCATCGATCTAAAAATTAGACGCGACAGTGCTTTATGGGGTCTACGGGGCTTGAACCCCCGACCTTCCCGTTTCTAATTCCAAAATTTACCAATGGGCCAAACCGCCAGAGTTGTAAACTTTGCCCAACGATTTGTATTTAAATACAAATTATTTTCCATTCGGCAGTGGGGCCAAACCAGCGGCATAACCATGAGTGAACCATGTGTGGAACCATGAGCCAGGGAATGTCAAGACACTGAAAAGATTCCCTTAGAGAGTCAGAGGTGCCAATGACAAAATTTGTCAAGCCTATAGTCATTTTTGCACATTTTCTCACCAAGAGTCTAAGCGTGCCATCAGAATCTCCATCCAAGCAGTAGAAATGCAAGTGTCCAGTAGCAAGGAATCTTTGGAGAAACTTGTGGAATCTAAAAGATTCCCTTGGAGGCAGATGTTGACCGAGGTAGAATGATGCCAACTTTATAGTCATTTTTCACGTAATTTCTCAAGGATCGTAGTGGTGTGCTCAAAATTTCCGTCCGAACAGTAGATTTTTCAGTGATCTTTAGGAAGGAACCTTTGGGGGAATCTTCAAGATTCCCGAGGGCCCAAAATTTGACGGTGTCAAAAAAGGGGCAAAGTTTATAGTCGTTTGATATGATTTCGCTCCACGAATTCAGTGGTGGTGTTTGTTTCAGCAACTGAGCTTTGCATTTTTCGGCCATCCCCAAAAGTGGAGGTATATGATGCATTTATGTCATGCTTTTCTTCTGATTTGTTGAGATGATGTTTTTGTTGTTGAGTTCCCTGATTACCATTATGTTGAGGGATACTTGTATGCCACATATTGTGAGAATTTATTAACTTGTCATGCTGAAGGAAGACCCATTTGAGTGAGATTTCCTATAGGGAGAACGTCTCGTGGAGAGACATGCCACTCTTGTTGAGGGAATTTGCCCATATGAGTGAGAGTTCTTGAGAACGTCTCGTGGAGAGACATGCCACTTTGATTGAGGGTATTCATCCTTGTAATGACAAAGAACATATCATGTACATCATCACCATTTGCAACATTTAATGAAGTGACCTCCCCACTCTTAACACTAGGGCCTAGAGACGTAATCCACACTGGGTGAACTCCATTATCAATGTGTTATATGTTCTTGATTTGATGGTTGTTGTTATGTTTCATCTTCCTTATAGTATGCACATGTGTATTTTCATTATTTTTTAAATGTAATTCTGCTAACATCATAGAAGTAAAAGATCTTGATTAATTCCAGTAGCTGAAGAGATTTGGATCAAGTTTGGTATCAGAGCAGTCTTCTTGTTGATGTTAATTGCGAGTGTGAACGATTGAACGTGCAACAAGAAATAAAAAGGAGGATGACAGAGATATGTATAAGGCCTTCCTCAGGATGTCAAAAATGGTGAACATAATGTATGAAGCTTATGAGAAGAAAATGGTAAGAGAGGAACAGGAGAAAGAAAGAGCAGAGGACGATGCTCCATCTACCCCCTCAAGTGTACATTTATCTTCTTCATCGTCTTCTTGTCATTCAGATGAGGAGACCACTCAGAGCCTTCAAGCGGAGAATGTTGAATTAAGGAGACTCCTACGAGAAGAGAAAGAGGAGAAGTAGAGATTGCAACTTCAACTATGAGCCACGGAAGAGGCCTTGGAAGAATTGAAGCGCAATGAAGGCTTAGCAAAGCCATCATCACCCGTTTTAGAATCGACAGGTGAGGTAAACAATGTTGATCATTCTTCATTTTCATATTCACATGACACTATTTATGTTGGAAATGTTGAGGTACCCATTTTAGGGACTGGCATGAGACTCCTTACTAAGATGGGGTATAAAGTAGGAGGACTTGGTGTTAATGGACAAGGGATGACTCAACCATTTGAGTTTGTACAAAGACCTCGATTTGCAGGTTTGGGATACACTGAAGGAGAGTGCTTAAAGGTGTCAGAATATTCCAAGACATTGTCGAAGCCATAAAAGAAAGAGGACGATTGTAACATATCACAATCCTCCCATGACAGTGTGCGTCATAGAGGAAGAGCTAAGGTAAGCTCTCATCGCTAGAATTGCACCAGAGACAGCCACAAGAGGTATTACAAGTCTCAGTATTCTAGAGTTCCGTTTGATTACAAGCATGTTGTTAATAATTGACAAAATTCATGGCATAGAAAATTATGTAGTTTTGTGGTTTACATAACCATGTGGTTTTTGAGTGTTGGAAGAGAATGGCAGCAAGAAAGAGGATGAGGTGCGAAAGGCCTTCTCCACATCAGGGAAGGAAGCAAGTTAACTAGGTTTGGAGGAAGAAGACTTTTTGTAGTCATTGCAACAGAGGTGGTCATCAAAGAGCCACATGTTGGAGGCTCCATCCAGAGCAACGCTTTAAGGACAAAGCACCCATGCAGAAACTAGTTGGTGAAGGTGTTCAACAAGCAAATCCGCCACATTCCTTGTGGTTCACTTTAATAAGTAGGAGATGGTTTTGCTAGAAATATTAGCTTTTCATGGCCACATTTTGTAAATCATGTGTTGCGATATAAATGTAAAAGTGATGATGTGTTTTCCATCGCTTGTTAAAGCAACAATGATATTTTGGCCTTTATTTGATAGTTGGGGTATTGGTTTCCATTATGATGTAAGCTTGACCACAAAGTGTGTGTTATAAACTCGTGGCAAGTATGGGGATTCTTGGGTCATTATTGGTTATGTAATTGAGCATGTAATTTGCAAAGATGTACTACATGTTTTCAAAAGACGCAAGTGTTAGCTCATCACTTATGGCTATGGAGGACAAGCGTGAAGCAGAAGGAAGGGTGACCTATGAGGACACTTGTGGTGTAGACAATGTACACAATAGATACAGATTATGTTCATGCTTTTGGAGGACCAAAATCTCCTTAGTGAGGAGGAATGATCCATGTGGCTCCAAACACGCTCAAAATCCAACAGCGGCTATGGAAAATCTAAAAAATAAAAGTCTTCGTATTGAAGTGAAACTAGAACCAGATTGTAGTGCTCATCACCCTGATTCCAACGATGTTAACGACGCTCAAATCCGAGTTCGTATGCTCCAGACATTTATGGTCAAAGTTTGGTCAAACTTGACCAAGTGGCAAGTTTAACGAGGCAACAAATTGACCGAGGCCCAGCACACGGAATCCGGCCACTAGATGAGTGAATTTGTCACCTACTTAAAAAGCCCAATGACCCTTATTTTCGACAAAATTAAAAATGGCCATATTAATTATAAAAAACAAAAATTATATTAAAAATGGCAGGTTGGGTCCACCGAACCCACCCACCCGATCGACATATTAAAATAATATTATGGTTGGGGTGGTAGGCGGTCAAACCCTGCCACCCCGGTGGTCATTACCACATTATATATAACACAACAACATATTATATAATTATTGGCCATATTGTATTGACCACCGAACAAATAAAACAACAAACACTATATTTAAACCGCCAGCTGGAGCCGTGGGATAGCAATTAACTGTCGATCTAAAAATTAAACACACCAGTGCTATATGGGGGGTCGGCGGGGCTTGAACCCTCGACCTTCCCGTTTCTATTTCCAAACTTTACCAACAGGCCAAACAACCAAAGTTGTAAACTTTGCCCAGCGATTTGTATTTAACCTTGAATTATTTTCCATTCTCTAGCGAAGGGCGAACCAACAGTAGAGCCATGATCGAACCAGGGGTGGAACCATGAGCAAACCAGGGGTGGAAACATGAGCCAGGGAATGTCAACATGTTGAAAAGATTCCCTTAGAGGGCCAGAGGTGCCAGTGACAAAATTTGTCAAGCTTATAGTCATTTTTGCACGTTTTCTCGCCAGGAGTCCAACTGTGTTATTAGAATCTCCATATGAGCAGCAGAAATGTACGTGTCCACCAACAAGGAATCTTATGGAATCTAAAAGATTCCCTTGGAGGAATATTTTGACCGAGGCAAAATGATGCCAACTTTATAGTCATTTTTCATAGAATTTCGCAAGGAGCGGAATGGTGTGCTTATAAATTTCCATTCGAGAAGTGGATTTTTCAGCCATCTTCAAGAAGGAATATTTAAGGGAATCTTCAAGATTCCTGAGGGTCCAAAATTTGACAGTGTCAGAAAGGGAAAAATTTTATAGTCATTTGACACAATTTCAGGCCACGAATTAAGCAGTGGTGTCCATTTCAGCAGCTGAGCTTTGCATTTTTTGGCCATCCCCAAAAGTGGAGGTATATGATGCAGTTATGTCATGGTTTTATTCTGATTCACTAAGATGATGTTTTTGTTGTTGAGTTCCCTGATTACCATTATGTTGAGGGATACTTATATGCCACATATTGTGAGAATTTATTAACTTGTCATGTTGAAGGAAGACCCATTTGAGTGAGAGTTCCTATAGGGAGAACATCTCGTGGAGAGACATGCCACTCTTGTTGAGGGAATTTGCCCATATGAGTGAGAGTTCCTTAGAACGTCTCATGGAGAGACATGCCACTCTAGTTGGGGGTATTCATCCTTATAATGACAAAGAACATACTATGTACATCATCATCATTTGCAACATTTAATGGAGAGACTTCCCCACTCTTGACACCAGGGCCTGGATATGTAACCCACACTGGGAACTCCATTATCAATCTGTTTTGTGTTCTTGATTTGATGGTTTTTGTTATGTTTCATCTTCCTTAAAGTATGCACATGTGGCTTTTCATGCTATTTTAGATGCAATTATGCTAACATCACAGAAGTAAAAGATCTTGGTTAATTCTGGTGGTTGAAGAGATCCAGATCAGTCGTTCACCTTGACGTCCTGCTTTCTTGAGTATAAAGTTGCTTTGTTTAGAGTGCATTGGTGGGGGGGGGGGGGGGGGGGGGGTGGCGAGCGGCGGGGGTTATCTCCTCTAGATTCAAAGCAGAAAACAGGGACATGATTGTTGCTCTGATACCTGCTTTGTATATCCCTATGGCGGTTAGGAAAAATATGTGTGGTTCTTATAAGGCAAGGTGGGGGTTGTCGGTAACTAGAACACTCTCCAAATTGCGAGTCTACACTCGTCTGCCTAGCTAGGGTAACAGGTGTTTCGGCGAGGAGATTTTTTGGAGTTAAGAAGACCCAGGTGCAAAGCGGAACATGAAGTCTCTAAGAGGCAAGGTGAGTCATGGGTTGGAAATGAGAAGAATCAAGTGTCATTAGCAGCAACAGGAATAGGTCAAGGTGAGATAGTGGATCCTACGTTTCCCCACTTCCTCCCTCTGGTTGGAAATGTTCCCTCATCAAATGGTAGTATTTATATCCTTCACTAGTTGCATAGTGAGTTGGTCTAGCTTAATAGGGCATGGCAAGATGACCATAATGATATCATTGACTTCATGAACCACCTACAACAAAATATGTGGGAAATTATAACAACCCTAGGTTAAAAGTTCATGTAATAAAGGATAATAAAAGAAAATAAGGCCAAGGTCATGGGACACGTATTCCAAGATGAAAGTTAGGCAAAAACATCCTAGTGGGTGTCACTTTCGGTTTATTTATGACTAAGGAAAATGGAAAAGGCATTAGCAAAGGCAAAGAGGCACTAATTGGCATTTATTTATGAAAAAAAATAGGATATGAAGGGTCACAAATTTGCATGAGAGGGAAATTGAAGGGAAAATGAAGAAAATAGAGGCCTCAATGATAAAAAGGCTTATGAGGATCTGTTCACATCTTTTATCATTAAGTTTTGGAGCTCTCTTCTATTCTCTCATACTCTTGCACACATAGAGCATTCTTGGAGCACTCTAGCATTGAAGAAAGAAAGGCAAAGGAAGGACAAGGGAAGCAATGGACAAGCAAGGAAGGTTGGATCAAGCAGCTTCAGCAGGAGGATTTTGCAAGTAACATGTTGCATGTGTGATTTCCTAGATGAGGTTTGAATGTATGGTACATGCATTTGTTCATTAGGTTCATTTGTTGTCATTGACATGAGTTTTTCCTAGTTTGACAGTGGTTTTAGCCTTGCCTTTCCATTTCCTGGATAGCCATGGTGTGGTGGAATTCTTTTCTAGTTGAACTTTAGATTACCAGAAGGTTTTGGAACAAGGTGAGGTGGTCTCAAGAAAATTCCCAAGGGTTGGGGGTGGAGATGGTTTAATCTCTGGGAATCCCTCTACAGGTGGGTGGAGATAGGAAAACTCCTCAAGGTAATGGTGAAGAAATTCTAAGGAATCCAACTTCTCTTAGCTTTGTGATCTCTTGACCAGTTTTGGCAAGATTGTGGTAGCCTGAGGGTGGAGGTGGTTTAATCTCCAAGAAGCCCTGGTTGTTTATGTCTTGAGATCCCATATTCATGCTTGGAATATGGCACGGGGGTGACTGGTTGAAAGAAAGATTTGGTTCAGTCCAATCTATGGTTGAGTGGTACATGGAAGTCCCTAACTTGGTTGGCTTTTGCATAAATCAATAAGAGTTATTTTCCTACTGTAATATATGATCATTTGTACTTGTTATTATGTGGATTTTATGGTTGTTCTATCATGGCTAATAATCTGGTTATATTTTGGTTATAAGCATTGATTTGTAATGTACTCTAGCTATGACTTGGTCATGATTTGATAAGTATATGAATGGTTGATGAATGCATAGACTAACAAGTGTTATTGCAACTAATATGAGAGGTCATTAGACCTTCTTGATGATTATCAGATGGACCACAAACTCTTAAGATCAAATATGCATTCATGACCTATAACTCATATGTTCACCATATGTTTGACGAAATGAATCTCATGGTTAGGACAATTTATTGTTCAAGTTTTGTAAGAATAGCATTGTCATTATTTCATTTATCATTCTGAGAAGTTACAGGCAGTTATGGGTTGTGGTCTGGAAAGGTGGATCAGATCTTGGGACCACACCCTTTGAACTAAAGATTTTGGGCTATAACCGCAGGGAAGGAGGCTTGTGCATGCGATTGGAAGCCTATAACTGCACCCTTGCCTTGTCATGCATGTGGTTGTGGGCCCAGGTCAGTAAAAAAGCAATCTAGCTCAGTTTTTGGTCACCTGGGGTGTTTCTTTGGCCCATGAGTCTCTTGTAAGTTTTGAAGGATGTTTGTGAGTTGTTTGTTGTTGGACCCACTTCCATAATTGAAGCTTGGAGGTTGGGTCATGTTATAGTAACTCTTCGTCTCATGTTTACCCTGGAAAGATAATGAAATTGGGTAAATGTGGGAGAGGGTGGTTATAGATTGGTATCAGAGTGAATTTCCTTTCTTTTTGGGTGATATATGATACCACATATTGGTATTAGAGTATGGTTCAAACACTTGGATTGGATGAGATAGATGCATGTTCTTATGCATGCATTGTCATGGTTATGGTTATTGTGCATAAGGTCATTGTATGTAGTTAGTATTATCATGCATGATGTCGACATATTGATATGATTATGTATATATATGTATTGTGCTAATCTAGATTGATTTTGCAGATGAGATAACATCCCCTCAACTTCACTAAAGTATGTTGATTATGTTTATATTTGGTTATCAGACATGGTATGTTTGCACGAAGAAGAATAGGATCAAAGATGACTAACATAACAATGGATTACAGTTGACGTGACTCTCCTTATGGATCAGATGAGAAGCCAAGAGAAGAGTACTCTCCTGACATAACATATACCTTGAGAAGTCTAAAGGCAAAAATCAAAAGTTGCAAGGTGGATAATGAAAGGATCATTCAGTCGCAAGAAAGGCTTGCCAGGGCTCAGGAAAAGAGAACAGAGGTCAATGCAGTGATCCTTTAGAGTTTTTCATATTTGTAGATACAAGGACAACCAAGGATCAGTTATGGACAAGAGGATAGGAGTAATGGGGCATATGGTAGTATATCTCGATTAGGGTAGTGGTTATATAGGGATGGCACAATTAGAGATGGTAGGTTCTTGGATACACCGTATGGGAGAGGCAGTGGTTTGTTGATTTGTGTAGCTTGGGAGGTACTCCAAACCCTAGGGTTCAGGGTTTGGAGGGCAAAGCGCCACAAGGGTCACTTGTGGGCTTGGAACCCAAGTATGGGGTTTTACACCCAATCATGTTTGGGGTAATTTGGGAGGCACATTTCTACATGTGATGGCATGAGATGATAGAGGGTGGAAAGGAGAATCCAACACTTCGAGAATCGTCAAATTTTGAGTTGTAGAAGTGGAGAAATGAATTTTTGAAGTTGACAATTAATTCTTGGTTTTCAAGTCATGTAGGTTTGATGTAAATTACTCCAATAGATGTGTCCCTTCATCTATTTGTTTGAGCCCCTTTATTTGGTATAAATAAAGGGTGATATGATTTGTTTTAGATCATCCAAGTGTGCAACACATTACAAGTGACAAGCTTGTTAGAGGAGAGAGTTAATCTCTGTTTTGGGCCGTAGAAAGAAGGGATAGACCAACGAGGAGGAGAGAGCACTTCTAGGCACTTTTGATGGTTGGATTGAGGTATGAGCTACTGTGTTAGAGGGATGAGGTAGGGAAGAGTAATTCTGGACAAGTCTGAAGTGATGAAGAATGGAAAGACCCTCAGAAAAGGTTGTCTCAGACCTAGAAGATTGTTGTGGGTAGGCCGCAGGCCTAACCCACCCAAACAGAGCTTCATGGAGGAGTTTAAGGGCTGGTTTATGTCAAGGTAAGAAGCGTGGATGAAGGGAAGTCTTCCAAGGTCGGGTGACAGTAAGAAAGGGTTGTATAGGTGATTGTGTTAGGGTTTTTGCAGGGTTCCATGGTGCCCTAACTAGCCATAGTCAGGAACAACAGTTCACTTCAGCTTAGGGCAACAGTCAAAGGTATGTTTTGACTGAGTTTTGTCTTGTGTTGGGTCAAAGGAGTTGACTAGTTTGGATCATGATCATTGTAGCCTGTTGATGTCATGTGGAGGGTCTTCCAAGGAGGTGAAGAGTCTTCATAGGAGCATAATCGACAGTGATTGGATTAAGTGCCACTGAGATGATTGGAGGGCAGTGTGTTGGCTACCCAAAGTAGCCTTAGAGCAACAAACAAGAAGGACGTTGTTGGTGCGTGATTGGGTGAAGTTTGTAGCCTAATGAGTAGATCTTTGATGGATGAAAGAGGCTACTAGAAGGCAATTTGGAGGTCGGGAATAAGGCCTACCTAGTGAGCAAAGTTATGAGCCCATGTACTTACAGTAGAAGTGACATGTAGCGTTGTTAGGTGGCAGCCCTCATGGAGTCTCGATGTGTAGTGGCCTTCATGGGCTAAGGCACTACTAGTGAGCAATACGGAAGCGAAGGACCGACAAGACAAGATACGACATAGAAGTTGTAGCGAAGTTTTTCATTGTATCTTGTATACCATAGAATATTGTATTATTTAGATTGGTTTAATATAATGAAGGTTGGTGATTGTAAAATATTGTACAATTTTGTTAAAAAGTGTGTATATTTGTGCATGTTGTGAAGGCAAATCCCCTCTGCGGACAGAGGCAATCGCTCTAGCTCAATGAGTGGGTCTAGCAACAAATTTATCAAACTAACATACACTTTCCTAGTTTATGTTCGACAAATGCAAAGAGAAGGAGAAACCTACCTCGCTCTAATGCTAATCACTTGATCCTTGGAGATGGCATTGAATCGTTCGCTCCAGGCCTTGCTCCTTAGTTGTTCTTCATGGGTACTTGCAAGGAAGATAAAAGTACTATGCAAGATGCAAGAGCGTATATGGCATACATCAAACATAACCTACTTAATAGATCAAGGAACATTAAGCTAATAGCATAGATATTTACACAATTATGGAAAGTGAACATCAAATGTATATATTAATAAGCTAAAAAGGGAAGCATACAACCTATGCCTTGATGTTGGAGACATCCTTTTGGTGGATGTCCAAGTCCAAGCAAAGATTCTTCAAGCACTCCTTCTCCAAGCTAGAATGGGTAGCATGTAAGCATAATCTTAGCATCAGGATGCAGCAATAAATGACCAACCATTTGGGAATGGAATGGAGTGAATTTATAGGAAGGGAGAGGGAGTTAGGGATCCACAAAATAGGGAGGAAGGTCCACATCTCAAGGGGAAAGCCCATCATGATAATATCAAGAGGCCCAAATGAGAGAGATCAACCATATCAACAACAACCAATATCCATTTCGTTATTCCTGAAGGTTCTAGTGAGTGAAGGTTCTCCTCTAATTTGGGAAAACCTGCCAGAAGAGGTTCATCGTGAGTGTATAATTGAGCAACCTGCCATCAGCATGGGCAGGCAGTGGAGAAAAACGCGTTGATGCCAAAAATTAAGTTTTTAAGCAACCTTCTTCATAATCGATTTAGGGTAGTTTTCCTTTGATTCTTTAGGGAGGCTTTGGTCTGTATATCATGATGGATATGTTGCACAGTAGTCAATGTTTCGGCACTGCGGGATATGGAACAGGAAGTGAATAGGAGGTGTGACAAAATATTGTGTAATAGATGCCCCCTAAAGCATGAAGGCAGAACAAGGAGTGATGGATGAGATGCTTTACAAGTTAGTGCAAGGACGAGAACAACACCGTAAGGAGACCTGCAAATCAAGCATATACACATACATATACATATATGACATCTCTGATGATCATTCCTAATGATACATGAATAGGCATATAATAATACATGAATACGCGGTATGGATGCAACCATCCGAATATAAGGGATCATGTGCAAAGATCATCGATATGGTCACAGTCATCTGAATAAAAAGGATCGTGAATATGGACCTATAGTATGGTCGCAACCATCTATCTAGAGGAACATGTGTATAGTCATGAATAACTCATAACTCCACGCAACCTAGATTTTATCAGACAAAATCCAGGGTCTTGCACTTCGTTTCGACTCGATCAATGTACGAATTCTAATAATGTGAATAGATGTGTTGAAGTCGAACATGATAGAAAACCACCTGATTGATGTGAACCGTTAACAGGCATGTGAGAAACCACCAATAATGACAATGGCTCTCAAGGTACAATCAACACAATCCACGAATGTGAATAATGAAGTTGAAGTCGAACACCTGTGGAATCATCCGATCTAAGGTCAATGATGTAAACCTGTCGTCGAATGCGAAGAACTTGCCATTGAGGCATGCAAGCTTTAAGGTATTGGAAGGGAGTTTCTAGATCATCTTCTTGGATAATGAACTGAAGTCGACAGGAAGTGATTCGTCGAAGGAGGGCCATAATGAATCCCACATCATCAATAAGAAACAAAAGGATGTAATAGAGTAGATAAGTGTGATCAAAGACTATGGTAGAAAGTCAGACAATGTATAGGCGGTAAAGAACTGCAGATAGGACTTCTCTTGAACATATCGATGACACGACTTCGGAGTTTGGTAACATTTGACTCAACATAGGATCATAGGTCATGATGACAAAGATGGTATAATTAGATGAGAGGCAAAACGAATTTCCCAAACCCATGAAGGAAAGTGACTAAGTGAGGATGTCCCAAACCTGATATGAGCAATAGATGAGTGTCATGTTCAAGAGCGACATGTTGCCTTTACAGAATACAAGAGATGATCACTTTCACTTTTTCCCCCACCATTTCTGGTGAGTACCCCATATATTTTTTATCACAAGCTTGAAGGGGATAACATATGATTGCCATATAAGTTCACCCTTTGGATGAATCCATCGTAGTAAGTTTTACGAGCCCTAGGAAGGAGAAACTCAGTCTCATCATGGTGACAACTCCTGCATCGTTTAAGTTTTACGAGTCTGACGGAGGTGAACCTTGACATCTTTTTCATGTTTAGAGAGTTTGAAAAAGAAGCGAAAAAGAAAACTCCAAAGGTCTCTTTTCGTAAATCGTCTCTTGAATATGAAAAGGTAGAAAACAATATCCAAGAGAACCTCTTAGCCATGTTCAACTAAGGTATTCCTTTTTCGTACAACAGTCTATCTCAGTCCGGAAAAGGGTTAAACTTATACTGAGAAGACGTCATTTCATTTACTTTTACGAGTTTGAAATGACAAGTACTCAACAATCTTTTCATTTTTCGAGAGTCAGAAAAGAGCTTAAAGATGACTCCAGGGGGTCGCTTTTCATTTATTTTTAACGAGTCTGAAAAAGTGATAAAATAAAACTCGTTGAATCAGCCAAGGTAAATCACCGTCACCAAGAACATATTACCTGTAGCTGCACAAGGAAACACACATTACCAATTTCGAGGAAAAATATTAAAAAATGAGCAAAATATGCCCTAATTTGGTAAAAATATTATTTAAAACTTATAAATAGGGGAAAAAGTAAGTTATTTTTACCATTTTACCAATTTGCAATTGTGAGAGCATTTTTACCTCATTTTATCTCGATTCTCAGGCAAGGAGAACGATCAATCCAGGACACCATTTGTCGAATCGCTTGTTGCAGGTAAGAGATATGTTCCTCATCTTCATTTGTTATTTTATGAATTTTAATTCATAGGGTAGGCTGTAAGGAAGACTTGAAAAAATCATATCGTGGGTGACCAGCGCAGGTTTCACCCATTGGAATCGCGCTGCTCACCCTGCGGTCAGTTAGGTCCTCGCGCAAGAAAATTCCTAAACAGATGCACTAGTGTCTAAGTAAATTTTTTAAAGTGAAATATTCCATTTAAAATAGTTAATCTTAGATTTTCTCTCCATGGATGCTCATGAAATGTTTGTTTGTTGATTTTTTGCAGGATAACCAGTCCAAAATGGTGATTGAATGGAAAGAGAGGGGTCATGAAGTCGAAGACCATCGGGCTATGCAGGATCAAGACTGTATTTATGCCCTACAAGCATGTGGATTACTCAACTTCTTCATGATTCCTGGGATCATATCACAACCTGAGTTATCGCAACATTTAATCAGTAGGTGGGATGTAGATTGCCAATTGTTCATGTTCTGGGATCAAGAGCTCAAAATAGAGGTCGTCAACATTTATTTCATCACTAGGTTGTCCATAAAGGGGCAACGGGTGCAGCTGTCATGATCGCGCACTGGAGGAGAGAGCACTGATATGCTCATTATGAGGCATTGTTTGCGGGCCAAGAAGAATCACGATGGGAAAATTGACATAAAAACCATTACCAACCTTCCACTGTGAACAATCCTACACATTATGTCCTGAATAGTTGGGGTGCAAGAATTGCATGAGGCAATGAAGTCTTATTTCCAGTATGCGATCGAGTGCCTAAATCCCACATTTTTCAATTGGTGCGAAGGTTTGTTGGTGTGCATGAAGTACCAACTTACCAAGTGCAAGTCAGGGAATCTGAAACAATTTGGTTTCAAATCTATTCTGGTGATGTTCATCGTGGAATGTGTTCCATTATTCTATTATCAGTGGTTGGAAGTGGATCCACCAGTGCCCAAAGATCCACAATTACTTAGATGGGGAGAGTTGATGCCTCGACATGGAGGCGGTCAACATATGTCATTCCCTCCAACATTTTTTGGATGGTCGCATCAAAAAATAATCATGGTTGATGATTGGGCATATGCAAACATGAATTTCCAAGGAGATCCAAATCTTCCACTCCCTTGAGGGGCATAGTGGACCGATTCAGGTAAAAAACTATTTTTGAAGTTTTTATTTTTTTTATATGTGTACTGAGATTTGACTTATGATGTTGTGCAGATGTTGGACCAAAGAGACCTCCAGGGGTATCTCCAATAGCCAGGCGAGTGGCACGCCTGATTGAGGAGGCTACATTCATGTTGAGAATTAAGTCATGCGATGGATGATTGTCGATTTCTCCTACCTTTTGATTCAGAAGGGGTCCTTGCCATGAGGCCTAGTCAGAAGTCCTTGCCAGGAGGCCTAGCTGATCAGAGCCAGGAGGTCATTGCCTACATCAGACATAATAGACACCTCTACCCTTTACGTCTTCCTAGTTTGCATGTCTATAGGTTTTATGGAGTAAGTGGGTTCTAGGTTCACTTCAATTTCATAGGTTTCAGTAGAGACAAGGTTGAAGTTTGCTTGGTGGGTAAGTGAAGGAACCTGGCGTAGAGACAAGACACTGGATCAATCAAACAACAAGTCGAGTCACCCATTTAAGACTGGTTTGTTCATTAAATATCTAATTATTGAATGATCAGTATGTATGTGGCCATATGAGGAGGGAGTATATCCTATCGTCGAGGTAGAGCGTAACCTAGAAGTTTTAACCAGGGGGATTCCAGAGTATGCCTCGATCGATGAGGTGCATTACGCCATTAGAGGCACACTGTAGGGGTTTCTGCTAGACTACGTTGGCTGCTGGGCCGAGTCATTAAGGCTGTCTCATGCTACCATGAGCACCATGTGGGTGAATAGCCGACTCTAGTTTACTTTTCTGCACTATTGTAGACTTATAAAGCCATGTGTCTCGGAACACAAATTTTGTTATTTTGATGTAGCACTCTTTTGAAAACACTCGCTATATATATATATGTGTGTGTGTGTGTGTGTGTGTGTGTGTGTGTGTGTGTGTGTGTGTGTTTTCCTATTTACCATGTCGAATATGTGATGCTTTACGATTTACAAGTTTCGCAAATGTCTATCTAACACATAGTTAGCCAATGCATCTTTTAATGTGTTCATGCATCTTGGAATTTGATGATAAGTAATAAAATCAAATTCTTGTTCCAATAAATGAACTCGCAAATACATTCTCAAAATTTGAGGGTTTCTAATTGAATATTGTCCATTAAGTTGTAACCCAATGAGTTGTGAATCAAGTTTTACGATTAACTCTCTAATTCCAAGAGCAATAGCTTTTGACAAAATCCCGATGACCGCACTATATTCAGCAATGTTATTAGTCGTCCGACCTAAACATATACCTTGCAAATTCACTAACTCTCCATTAGGGTCATAGATTGCCCATGCATCGGAAGATAGATTCTGTGTACTACGACAATCACCATTAGCAAAACCGACGTAATAGCTGGATGAAATCTGCAAACCAAGTAGAGCATGAGGTAAGAAGAGGAAAACATTTGCAAAATAAAACTAACACACTAAAACCACACTGCACACTAATGAAAACCCACTAATGTACATAAGTATTCACATGAATAATCACACATAATACTTCTTCAAGTAAAGCCCATTTCAGGACTCAGCGAAAGAATTCCCTTCATAGTCTACTAACTCATAGGCACCTTTTTGTAAAACTCATTTGACAATGTAAGGCCCATGCCACATTGGTTCGAATTTCCCATCTCCCAATTTGTCATTGGCTTGATCGTAAAGCAAGACCAAGTCACCCTCAACAAAAATGTGGGGAGAAATAGTTCTATCGTATAAAGCCTTAACTCGTTTCTTCTGGAATTCAATTACTAATGCTGCGAAGCGGTGAGTTTCATTGAGCCTTTCGAGGTAAAGTAAAGGTTCCTCTTCAGGTGAGGTATCATGGTGTAATTCGACGGCTAGTTTCAGTGAAGTAATTTCACACTCAATTGGAAGAGTTGCCTCCAGACCATACATCACTTGAAAGGGTGTAAATCCAGTGACAGTCTTAGCTACGGTTTGATACGCCCAAAGAGCTAAAAATAACATAAGATTCCAATTTGATTTATGCATCCCAATGGTGCGTTGAAGCATAGTAACCAAGACTTTGTTGACTGCCTCAACTTAGCCATTGGCCTATGGATAATAAGGCGTTGAGTTGTCATGACGCAAACCCAATTGAGAAGTAACCTCCGCCATCATGTAATTTCGGAAATGAGATCCATGATCAGTAATGATGGCTTGAGGGACACCAAATCGAGCTATGACATGGTTGAAAAGAAATTGAGCAACAATTTTACCGTTAGCATCACGCGTGGGTATCGCCTCAGCCCATTTAGTGAAATAATCAATGGCGATGATGATATAACCATGCCCCTCGGCTGAGCGAGGGTTACATGTCATGAAATCAATACCCCATTTAGCAAAGGCTCTAATGGTAACAACTGGGTGTAGGGGTTCGGGTGGGGCGCACAGTTTACAATTGTAAATCTAGCAGGGGTGACATTTTTGGACTGCTAAAATGCAATCTTTAACGATGGAAGTCCAGAAGTAACTGGCATGAAGGGTAAGCAAAGGAAGTCATTAAAGGGATCTTTAATGATGCAGCGTGAATGAAGGGCAAGAAAAAGAAGGACTTGGGTAAATTCAAGTGTTTCAACTATGGCGATATGGGTCATTATTCGTCAAGATGTCCGATGAAGAAGAAGGGAGATGATGAGAAAAGGAAAGGAAAGCAGGCCGCCGGTGTTGCCACTTTAGCTGAGATAGATGATCTCTCTAGAAGATTGGAAGAGGAGGACTTTACTATGATTTCTCATTTCTCATGGGGTACTGTCAATGAAGATGGATGGTACATGGACAGTGGTGCAATGAAACATATGACAGGGTCACAGGAGGTTTTTGATACTCTAGCTAAATGGGACTCGAAGTTTCACATGGTGTTCGACGACAAGAGTCAGTTGCAGATCTGAGGATCGGGTGTTGTGCCCTTAAGGATGGAGACAAGACATGTGATGTCAATCCAGGATGTACTGTTTTTACTAGGACTCGAATATAGCATGATTTTCATCTCAATGATCGAGAGGAAAGGGTTTGAGGTCTTGTTCCAGGATGGGAAGGAAACACTCAGACCTAGAGACTCTAGCTCTACTGGTATCATGCTTAGAGTTAGAGAGCATGGTCTCTACAGGTTGATGGGCAAGCCTGTGGATCATGGACAAAAGCAGGTGGAGCAGGTGCAGGTTCTAGAGAAGCAGTAGCAGGTGTAGGTGCATATGTAGGCTTCAGAGGAGTAGGTACAGGTTCTCGAGAAGAAGGTACACCTTCCTCAGAAGGTATAGGTTCCAAAAACTCAGAGGGAGTCTAGTTCGAGAGGGAGCTTACAGATTCAGAGGTAGTCTCTGCAATCCAAGAAAAGTGCGTGGTCAGAAGGGAGCAAGGGTGCTCCCACAAATTCTAAGAAGGAATAATGGAGTGGAAGATGTTACAGGATAAGAATAAGAATCAGGGTGCTTCCAGCAATTAAAATGACACTTTCGAGAAGGGCATAGTTCACCGTAGAGGGATTGCTATAATTGTGAGCACAGGAGTTAGGCAAGTGTTAGGAGTAGCAATGATGATGATGATGAGTTACTTCCTAGTCTTGGAAGTACCTCCCCCACTAAGAGGGAGTGTTGATTTGTGTAGCTTGGGAGGTACTCCAAGACCTAGGGTTCAGGGTTTGGAGGTAAAAGCACCACAAGGGTTACTTGTGGGCTTGGAACCCAAGTATGGGGTTTTGCACCCAATCGTGTTTGGGGAAATTCTGGATGCACATTTCTACATGTGATGGCATGAGACGATAGAGGGTGGAAAGGAGAATCCAATGCTTCGAGAATTGTCGAAATCTGATTGTAGAAGTGGAGAAATGAATTTTTGAAGTTGACAATTAATTGTTGGTTTTCAAGTCATGTAGGCTTGATGTAAATTACTCCAATAGATGTGTCTCTTCATCTATTCATTGGATCCCCTTCATTTGGTATAAATAAAGGGTGAGATGATTTTTTTTAGATCATCGAAGTGCGCAACACATTACAAGTGACAAGCTTGTTGGAGGAGAGAGTTAATCTTTGTTTTGGGCCACAGAAAGAAGGGACATACTAGCGAGGACAAGAGGGCACTTCTGGGCACTTTTCATGGATGGATTGAGGTCTCAGCTATTGTGTTAGAGGGCCAAGGCAGGGAAGAGTAATTCTAGGCCATGTCCAAAGTGATAAAGGGTGGATAGAACCTTAGAAAATGTTGCCACATCCCTAGAAGACTGTTGTGGGTAGGTCGAAGACCTAACCGACCCAAACAGAGCTATGTGGAGGAGTTTAAGGGCTGGTTTATGCCCATGTAAGCAGCGTGGATGAAGGGAAGTCTTCCAAGGGTAGGCTGCATTGACGAAGGGTAGTGTAGGCGACTGTGTTAGAGATGTTGCAGTGTTCCAAGGTGCCCTTACTAGCCACAATCAGGAACAACCGTTCACTTCAGCTTAGAGAGGTAGTCAAAGGTATGTTTTAACTGAGTTCTGTCTTGTGTTAGGTCAAAGGAGTTGACCAGTTTGGATCATGAGCCTTGTATCCTGTTGATGATGTGTGGAGGGTCTTCCAAGGAGGTGAAGAGTCTTTCTAGGAGCATAATTGACAATGATTGGATTGGGTTCCATTGATATGATTGGAGGGTATTGTGTTGGCTATCAAAAGTAGCCCTAGAGTAGCAGACAAGAAGGACGTTGTTGGTGCATGATTGGGTGAATTTTGCAGCCTAATGAGTAGCTCTTTGATGGACGAAAGAGGCTACTAGAAGGTAGTTTGGATCTTTGGAATTAGTCTTACATAGAGAGTAGAGTTATCAGCCCGTGTACTTGCAGCAGAAGTGATATGCATCATTGGTAGGTGGCAGCCCTCCTGGAGTCTCGATGTGTAGTGGCCTTCATGGACTAAGGCACTACTATTGAGAAATACGGAAGTGAAGGACCGGGAGGACAAGATATGAAATAGAAGCCACAATGAAGTTTTTCATTGTATCTTGTATACCATAGATTGTTGTATTATTCAGATTGATTTAATATAACGAAGATTGGTGATTGTACAATATTGTACAATTTTGTTAAAAAATGTGTATATTTGTGAATATGTGATTTACTGCTTTATTTTTCCTCTATGCAAAGTAGTTTTTGGTTGAGATTCTTGGTTTAGTAGCGTCAGTGATACTAAGACTCTATCCTAGACCCAAGGTCATGGAAATTCAACATGGTATCAGAGCATGTCTAATCTACTTTGGAAGTAAGCAAATCAGAGTTGTTTGTAGCGAAGTACAACGTGAGAGAGATTTGGTCATATTGTAAGTGAAGGGCTCACTACAATGTCAAAGTTGCAGGCTGGTCTCCAGTATGAGGATAGGTTGGAGGGGTTTTCCAACTATAGTCCTTGGAAGGAAAGGATCAAGTTGATCTTGTAGGTCAACATGCTTTGGGAGTTCACCGAGAAAGAGATCAAGAAGCCAACTCACCTTAAGGAACTCGAAATATATGAAGATTTGGATGCGAGGGCGAGATTGATCATCTTAGATGGTGTGAAGGATGCCCTAATACCTCATTTTTTCAGGAAGAACAATGCACATGAGATGTGGATGGCTCTTCAGAATTTGTTCCAGAATAAGAATGAGAACTGGGTACTCGTATTGGAGGATAAGTTGAAGTCCACCAAGATGATAAAGGGTGAAAGCGTGACCTTGTATCTGATGAGATTGTCTCAAGTGAAAGATGAGCTTGCTGCCATCAATGTGTCTACCTCAGATGTAGATATGGTAAGGATTGCCTTGAAAGGGTTCACCGAGGATTGGAATCCCTTCATCAAAGGGATTATTGTCAGGGAGAAGCTGGCAGACTGGGATAGGTTGTGGGATGACTTCATTCAAGAAGATTTACGAGATGAGGATCTTCATCCAAAGAAGAAGGCTTCAAATGATGACATGGCACTTGCAGCATGAATGAAGGATAAGCAAAAGAAGGACTTGAGTAAAGTCAAGTGTTTCAATTATGGTGAGATGGGTCATTATTTGTTGAGATGTCCGATGAAGAAGAAGGGAGATGATGAGAAAAGGAAAGGAAAGCAGGCCACTGATGTTTCCACTTCAGTTGAGATAGATGATCTCTCTAGGAGATTGGAAGATGTAGACTTTGCTATGAATTCTCATTTCTCGTAAGGTACTGTCAATGAGGATATATGGTACGTGGAAAATGGTGTGACGAAACACATAACATGCTCACAGGAGGTTTTTGAGACTCTAGCTGAATGGGACTCGAAGTTGCACATGGTGTTGAGTGACAAGAGTCAGTTGGAGATATGAGGATCAAGTGTTGTGCCATTAAGGATGGAGACAGGACGTGTGATGCAGGTCTAGGATGTATTACTTGTACCAGGACTCAGATACAGCATGCTTTCCATCTCAAAGATCGAGAGTAAAGGGTTTGAGGTCTTGTTCTAGGATGGGAAGGAAAGACTCAAACCTACAGGATCTATCTCTGTTGGTATCATGCTTGGAGTTAGAGAGCATGGTTTCTACAGGTTGATGGGCAAGCCTGTGGATCATGGAAAGAAGTAAGTGGATAAGGTGCAGGTTCCAGAGAAGAAGGAGCAGGTGCAGGTGCAGATGCAGGCTTCATAGGAGCATGTATAGGTTCCAGAGAAGAAGGACATCTTCCTAAGAAGGTCCAGGTTCTATAGACTCAAAGGGAGTCTAGTTTGAGAGGGAGCTTGCAGATTCAGAGGAAGACTCTGCGGTCCAAGAAGAGCGCGTGGTCAGTAGGAAGAAAGGGTGCTCCTACAACTACCAAGAAGGAATCATGGATAGATTAGAAGACATTACAGGATAAGAAGAAGAAGTAGGGTGCCTCCAATAATGGCAGCGACACTTCCGAGAATGGTGTAGTTCACTGTATAGGGATTATTGCAATTGTGAGCGCCAGGAGTTGGGCAAGTGTTGCGAGTAGCGATGATGATGATGAGTCACATCCTAGTCTTGTAAGTACCTCCCTCTCTAAGAGGGAGTGTTGATTTGTGTAGCTTATGAGGTACTCCAAGCCCTAGGGTTTAGGGTTTGGAGGGAAAAGTGCCACAAGGGTCACTTGTGGGCTTGGAACCCAAGTATAGGGTTTTGCACCCAATTGTGTTTGGGGCAATTGCAGAGGCACATTTCTACATGTGATGGCATGAGATGATAGAGGGTGGAAAAGAGAATCCAACGCTTTGAGAATCGTCAAATTTCGAGTTATGGAAGTGGAGAAATGAATTTTTGAAGTTGACAATTAATTATTGGTTTTCAAGTCATGTAGGCTTGATGTAAATTACTCCAATATATGTGTCCCTTCATATATTCATTGGAGCCCCTTTGTTTGGTATAAATAAAGGGTAAGATGATTTCTTTTTAGATCATCCAAGTGTGCAACACATTACAAGTGACAAGCTCGTTGGAGGAGTGAGTTAATCTCGATTTTGGGCCAGAAAAAGAAGGGACAAACCAGCGAGGAGGAGAGGGAACTTTTGGGCACTTTTCATGGCTAGATTGAGGTCAGAGTTGCTGTGTTAGAGGGCTGAGGTAGGGAAGATTAATTATGGGCCAAGTTTGAAGTGATAAAGGGTGGAGAGACCCTCAAAAAAGGTTGTCGCAACCCTAGAAGACTGTTGTGGGTAGGCTGCAGGCCTAACACACCCAAACAAAGCTGCGTGGAGGAGTTTAAAGGTTGGTTTATGCCTAGGTAAGCAACATGGATGAAGGGAAGTCTTCCAAGGGTAGGACGCAGTAAGAAAAGGTTGTGTAGGTGATCATGCTAGGGATGTTTCAGCATTCCAAGGTGTCCTAACCAAACATAGTAAGGAACAATAGTTCACTTCAGCAGTCAAAGGTATGTTTTGACTGAGTTTAGTCTTGTGTTAGGTCAAAGGAGTTGACCAGTTTGGATTTTGATCATTGTAGCATATTGATGTCGTGTGGAGGGTCTTCCAAGGAGGTGAAGAGTTTTTCTAGGAGCAAAATCGACAGTGGCTGGATTGGGTGCCATTGATCTAATTGGAGGGCAGTGCGTTGGCTACCCAAAGTAGCCCTAGAGCAGCAGACAAGAAGGACGTTGTTGATGCATGATTGGGTAAAGTTTGCAGCCTAATGAGTAGCTCTTTGATGGATGAAAGAGGCTACTAGAGAGCAGTTTGGAGCTCGGAATTAGGGCTACCCAGAGAGAAGAGTTATGAGCTTGTGTACTTTCAGCAGAAGTGACATGCAACATTGTTAGGTGGCAGACCTCTTAGAGTCTCGATGTATAGTGGCCTTCATGGACTAAGGCACTACTAGTGAGCAGTACGAAAGCGAAGGTCTGACAGGGCAATATATGGCATAGAAGATTTAGTGAAGTTTGTCATTCTATCTTGTATACCATAGACTGTTTTATTATTCAAATTGGTTTAATATAACGAAGATTGGTGATTGTTTAATATTGTACAATTTTGTTAAAAAGTATCAATATTTTTGCATATGTGATTTACTACTTTATATTCCGCTGTGCAAAATAGTTTTTGGTTGAGATTCTAGGTTTGGTAGTGTCAATGATTCTAAGACTCTAACCTAGACCCATGGTCATGGAAATTCAACATGGTTATGGGTTTTATTCTAGTTCTGGTTCAAACAGGTATCGTGGTCATCATCTCTATCATACTTCCAAGAGTAAGAAGAAGTACTTTCTAGATGAGTTCAAGAAATCCAAGCCTGCTATATTTGATGGAGAGCTGAAGAAACCAGAAAATACAAAGGCATGGTTACTTCGGATGAAGAAGTTCTTCGATATTCATGATTATACAGAGAACATGAAAGCCATGATAACTATTTTCAATCTCAACGGAAAGGCAAATATTTGGTGGGAAGATGTGAATCATGTCAGAGGCATTAGGATATAGGAGTTTAGTTGGCATGAGTTCAAAAGACTCTTCAAGAAGTACTTGTTCGAGAGATACTACAACGGTAAGGATAAGGAGTTATACAAATTGAAGATGGGATCTATGACATATGATGAGTACATGACTAAGTTCATGGAGTTGTTGAGGTATGTGCCTTATCTAAAGGATGAGAAGACAAAAGTTGAAAGTTTCATCAGTGGACTGCCATTAGCATTCAAGGATCGGATTGAGTATGATGAGCCTTGGTCACTGGAGGAAGTAATTGGGAAGTTGAAGCATTTTTATGAGAAATTGAAGTGTAAGTCTGAGCCTAAGCGAGATTGGAAAGGGAATGACAAGACTAAAGGAAAGTTTCCAACGAAGCAAGAAAGACCTCAAGATGCAAGTGAGAAGGAAAATGTTGCTCCTTATAAGAAGTTTAATGCGGTAGAGAAGGGACATGGACCTTATCCTGGAGAGCAACAGAATAAGGCTAGTGGCAGAGAACCATTGTAGTGTTGGACTTGTGGCAAGGATCATCGCAAGAAGGATTTTCTATTGTATTAGGGTGACATACCTCAGATGTATAGTGCTTAGGAGGTGTAGACAGTTGGGGATGTGGGCCATAGAATTCCGCAGATCTATGCAGCATTTGATACGAAGCAGGCAAATCACCAGACATCCATTATTGAGATGGAAGGTAAGATCTGTAATCGAATTGTTTCCATTTTGATTGATACTAGATCTAATTATAAATATGTTACTCCTGACTTGGTGGATAAGTATGGTTTGAGAAAAGAAGTGCATGTAGAGTCTTGGGGTGTGTAGTTAGCTACCTATAGGTACTAAGAAAATAGTTCATTGTTGGGTGAGAGCTTATGCATTTGAGTTGAACTACATCAACACATCTAAATGTGCTTCCATTGGGATCATACAATATGATTATGTGTAAAGGATTTGTTGTACCTTCACAGGACTAAGGTAGATTTTTATGCAAAGGCTATCGAGTTCTTGGATGATGATGCAGAAAAGAGAATCTTGGAGGGTAAGAAGAAGCCTACATCAATGAGAATGATTACAGCTATGCAAGCTAAGCATAGTTGTAGAAAAGGATGTGTATTATTTGTAGTGCATGTTTCTAGTGACAAAGGGAAGGATGTTGAGGATACTGAAGTCTTGAAGAGGTATTCAATTTTGCAGTAGCTTCAAGGTGTTTTCCCAACAGAGATTTCAAAGTTACTGCCTCGTAGGGAAGTGGACTTTTCTTTTAAGTTAGTACCAGGAGCAACACTAGCATAAAAGGCACCTTACATGATGAGCACTCTAAAATTAGTAGAACTGAAGTTGTAGCTTAAAGAAATGCTTGATAAAGGATACATTAGGCCAAGTGTGTCACCTCGGGGTGCACCAATGTTGGTTGTGAAGAAGAAGGATGGTATTCTTCGATTGTGCATTGATTATAGGTAGTTGAACAAGGTGACTATCAAGAAAAGATATATGTTACTGAGGATTGATGATTTGTTTGATTAGTTGAAGGGAGCAACGATGTTCTCGAAGATTGATTTGAGACCAGGATATCATCAGGTAGGCATCAAATAAGATGACATTTACAAAACAACATTTTGGAACAGGTATGGGCATTATGAGTTTGTTGTGGTTCCTTTTGGTTTGACTAATGCTCCAACTACTTTCATGTGTTTGTGAATAGTGTGTTGTGTCCTTATCTAGACAAGTTTGTGATAGTATTCATTGATGATATATTGATATATTTTAAGAATGAGGAAGAGCATGCAGAATACCAAGTAGTAATGTTAAGATTGTTGAGAGAACATCAGTTGTATGCCAAGCTTAGTAAGTGCAATTTCTTTAAGACATAAGTTCATTACTTGGGACATGTTGTTTCCAAGGAAGGCATAATAATGGATCCAAAAAATATCAGAGCTATCATAGAATGGGAAACTCCTAGGAATGTGGATGAAGTCAGATCATTCATGGAGTTAACAAGTTATTACAGGAGGTCCATTGGGAACTTCTCATGTATTTCCTATCCTATTACATCTTTGCAAAAAAAATGAAAGTTTGAATGGATAGAGGAACGTGTAGCCAATTTTGAGCGATTGAAGCAGTTGCTTACAAACGCTCCAGTTTTAAATATTGTAGATCTAGATAAAGAGTTCGTGGTATGTACTGATGAGTGCAAGAGAGGACTTGGTGGAGTCCCGATGCAAGAGGGATAGGTGGTATGCTACAAGTCAAGGAAACTGAATGAGCATGAGCATAATTATGTGACTCATGATTTTGAGTTGGAAATGATCATTCATGCATTGAATATGTGTAGGCACTATCTTCTCGGCAGGAGGTTTGTTTTGATGAGTGATCATAGTGGGCTGAGATACTTGTTTAACCAACCTAATCTGAATGCCAGAGAGGCTAGATGGTTGGCCACGCTTAATGATTTTGACTTCAATACTAGGTATGTTAAGGGTAAAGAGAACATGTTGTAGATGCCCATAGCAGAAGAGTGCAGGTAAATCACATTGCAGCTATGGGACATATTTTTAGGATAGGATCTTACAGGTGAGGCAGTAGGATGACATGTACCAATAGCTTAAGCACAAGTTACAACAACAAAGTACAAATGATTAGGATGTAGATTATAATCTCACGATAGATGATTTGGTGAGATTTAGGGACACGATCTATGTGTCATACAATAGTGAACTCAAGAAGCTTATCTTGAGGGAATTTCATGGTAGGTCATATTTAGGTCACCTGGGATATCAGAAGATTTTGACAACTATGAAGAAGTTTTACTATTAGCTGAACTTGAAAAAGGAAATGGCTAAGTTTGTGGCTAGATGTTTGGGTTGTCATCAGGTAAAAGCAGAGTGCAAGCATCCAACTGGTTTATTACAACCGATTATGATTCCAGAATGGAAATGGGAGGTCATTTCCATGGATTTCATTATGTTGAAATATGGCAACAAGAATATTCCAATTTATTTTTCCTTGAATTAAATTGTGAATTAAAATCGAATTTAGTCTTAACAACTACTTGGAAATAATTAATTAATTCATTTTGAATTAATTAGTTGGAGAAATTCAAGTTAGAAGTCT